>JAQZBX010034773.1:0-24855 GCA_029593785.1 Cabassous unicinctus | reverse complement strand
GCGGCTCCAGCCAGCCGTTTTCTGTGCGGGCGGGGCTCAGCCCTCCGTGCTGACCACTAAAGGCAGGCCCAGAACTCACAAATCTCCACCGATCACTCCACACCATGGATCCGCCAGCTGCTAGGTGACCCAAGGCTCCCACTCCGCACACCCACTGCACAGTCCCTCGCGTGGGACCTGCATGCACAGTCGGCCGTCCTGGGAGATCTGAACCGTGAGTAACCACCTAGATCGACGCCATCTTGGTCCCCTTCATGCTTTTTTGATTCACTGTCTAGTATCATTTTGTTTCAGTCTAAAGAACTCCAGTTAGCACAGATTGTAAGATAGGTTTAGTGGTGATGAACTCCCTTTACTTTTGTTTAGCAGAGAATGATTTAGTCTCTCTCTCATTTTTGAAATTCTCACTGTATATAAAATTCTTGTTCGGCAACTGTTTTCTGCCAGCACATTAAGTTTTTCTATCACACTGCCTTCTTGTCTCCAAGAAGCCTGCTCCAAATGAGAAATGGGCACTTAATCTTATTGGGATTACCTTGTATGTAATACAATGCTTTTCTCTTTCAGCTTTCAAAACTCTCTCTTTGTCTTTCATTGGACTATTTTATTACTCTGTGTCTGGCCATAATTCTCTCTGAGTTTATCCTGTTTGGGATTCGTTGGGATTCCTGAATGTGCATATTCATGCCTTTCATTAAATTTGAGAAGTTAATGACATTTTTCTTTAAATAATCCTCCTGGCCCTTTTTACAATTTCTTCTAGTTCTTAACCTCTCACAATTGTTATATTGGTATGCTTGATTGTGTTCCACAGATCTCTTAGGATTCTGCTCACTTTTAGTATATACATATATTTTTGCTCCTCAACTTGAATCACTTCAATTGTCCTTTTACTGAGGTCACTGACTTTTCCTTCTGACAGCTCCAATATGCTCCTGAAACCCTCTAGAGGATTTTTTACTTCAGTTATTTAATGTTCAACTCCTATATTTCTTTTCAGTTCCTTCTGAGTATCTCAAAGATATTCTATTATTATTCATGGATTTTTTACCTGTTATAATTCAATTTTTTTCTGTGTTTTCTATTATCTCCTTGAACATATTGAGGATCTTTTTCTTTTTTTTTAATTCTTTGGTATTTCCGAAGTCTGGTCCTTCACATTGATGGTGTCTGGATTTTTGTCTTATTCTTATAGATGAGTCATCACACCCTGTTTCTTAGTTTGACTTCTTTTTTGAAATGCTTTATTTTCTATTGTAAAGCTTTAGATTACATAAATGTTACATAAAAATATAGGGGATCCCATATATCCCACCCATCCCCCTCTTATACTTTCCCCCATTAACAACATGTTTCATTAGCATGGTACATTTGTTACAATTGATGAACACATATTGAAGCATCACTACTAACCATGGACTACAGTTTACATTATAGTTTACACTCTGCCCTGCACGATTTTATAGGTTTTGACATAATATACAGTGGCCTGTATCTGTCATTGCACTGTCATGCAGGAGAATACCAATGTCCCAAAAATGTCCCCACGTTACAACTATTCTTACATCTCCCTACCCTCAGAACCTCTGGTGGCTACTGCCTTTATGTCAATGATACAAGTTCTTTCATTGCAAGAATAATAATAAGTCTATAATAGTATAATAATAACTCTACTGTAGTCTATTGTTCTTTCCCCAATTTTGAGGATTTGGGGATGGTGATGTCCACTTTGTTTCTAATTGAGAGGGGGCTTAGATCTTATGGGGCAGATGGATGGAATTATCTTATTACAGTTGCAGACACTCTCTGTTTCTTGGGATGGGCATTGTCCATCATCATCAGTTTGTTAGTTGTCCTGGGTGAGTCCAATGAACTTGAGAGTAGGTGTTGCAACTCTGCTGAGATTCAGGTCTCAACTGGCATATGAGCAGACCAGAGATTTAAATCTCTGGGACAGATATTTAATGAGTATAGTGCTAATTACAAAGGGCAGAAGAGCACATGTTGGGAAGTTATAAATGAGTCTAACTCTGTTACATTGGGGAACATATATTGCAAAGTAAGGCCCACTGATAGGGTGCTGAATTCCTAGGATTGTCAGCCCTGCCTATAGTGTCTAGATGTCTCTAGAGCCCTCAGGAACCCTCCTGTTTGAGGCACTGTTTACTGTGGCAGTCAATAAGATCCTGCTGGGATGTGCATGAGCTTAACCTCTGGAATCACCTCCTGACTCACTTTGAAATCTCCTAGCCATAAAAACTCATTTGTATTTATATTTCCCCCTTTTGATGAAGGTCTTTTTCTAAATGCATCACTAGTTGTTGTTTGGTAATAATCCCTCAGTGCCAGGAAGTGCCTTGGAGTCATGTCCCATGTCAGGAAGAATGTAGTACATTTATATGTTGAGTTTGGCTTAGAGAGAGTGACATTTGAGCAACAAGGAGGCTTTTAGGAGGTAACTCTTAGGCAATATATAATACCATGCTAAGATTCAGTTTCACAAGAAAAGAATCATAAGTACAATTGTCAATATCAGGGCCTGATATAATGGTCTGTCTTCCTTCACTAAGCATTGCCATGTACTTGGGAGACTTCTTGTCATTCTAACAGAGAATGTAGCAAGACTCCTCAGGATGGGAAATCAAAATTCTTTCAGTTGTTGTGTGGGTCTCCACCCACCAAGGCAACACCCCATGAAAACTTGAACATAATTCTTATGTCTTAGAGGCATGCACCAGGTTCACTCCTTCCCACATATCCCACCATCATTGACACCCACACCAGTGATCTTCCCTGCCATAGTTGTGACCCTTTGTGAACCAAAACCTCTCTAAAAACAAAGGCAAGAAAAAAACAACAAATAAAATTAATAGGAAATTAAAACAATAATAATTTATAAAATAACAAATGAAATGCAAAAATAAAAATGGAATAATAAAACAATTGAAATAGAACTTTTTATTCATTGTGTCTTTCATCACTATAAGATCTGTTATTTTTTATGTGCAGTGACAATTTCTTCCATTTGCTCCCCCAGCAACTTACTGTTTTTACTTTATCTTCAAAGGAGCTTTAAGTTACAGAAAAACCACATAGAAAATATAGCAGAATATCATATAATCAATGCCTTCCCTCTCTTCCATTTTCCCCTATTAATAGCATTTTACATGTGGATGGAACCTTTGTTACAATTGATGTATAACTGAAGCATTGCTACAGAGCATAGTCAATGGTTAACATTATGTTTTACATATTAACCTTATTTTTCAAAAATCTTAGAGGCTACCATGGATTCCAAGGAGAACAGGAGGGAAGAATAAAATAGAGGGGACATAGGGCATTTTTAGGGCATTGTTCTGCATGATCTTGCAATAATTTTAAATAAAATTTTAAATAAATTTTAAATTTCGTCAAATTTTTTTTGTCTTATAATCTTTTTGTACCACACTGCACAATTTAATATTTAAAAGTGTTAATTTTAAGATTTAGTCCCTGGGTTGTCTGTTCCTTTTATTAACATTATTTTTATAGGAGATTTAGATTATAGAAAAGTTATGTAAAAAATAGAGTGGATTCCTAGTTTTTGGGCATACAGTTGTCCATAGCATCCTCTTATGGGGTTTGGGGGAGATTTTCACCAAATTTAATATATTAACTGTTGTTAGTATTAAGATTTTGATGATATTCTTTCATAATTTGTAACAAATGTCTCACAACAATGCATGTTAGTGGTGGGTTGGTGTATAAGACTCCTGTATGTTAGGCATGTTTGTTTTGTAAGTTGACAAATTTTACTATACACTTATTGTTTATGTATGGTCATTTATTAATGATATACTTCAATAATTTTTAAATATAGGGGATTCCCATATGCCCCACCTGTTTCCCCTCGCATTTCCCTAATTAATAACATCATACGTAAGTATTATATTTGTTACAAGTGATGAACAAATACTGAAGCATTGCTTCTAGCCATGGGCAATAGTTCACATTATGGTTTATGTTTTGCACTGTACAATTTTTTAGGTTTTAACAAATGTATAATGGCCTATATCTACATTGCAAAATGACACAGAACATTTCCAATGCCCTAAATATGCCCTATGTTCCATATTTTCTTCCCTCCCCCTCCCTTTGGAATGAATGGCAAACACTAAGTCCAAATTTTCAAGAATAAGTTTCCTATTTAAATGCATTCATATTGAGGGCTTGATATATTGGTCTGTTTCCTTTTATTAGGCCCTGCTTATGTACTGGAGAGGTTCTTTTCCCTTTATTGAAAACGTAGCATTATTCCCTAATTTGGGAGCTTAATATTTTGATGTTTATTGTGTGGGTCTCCACCATCTGAGATAACATCATATGACAAGATGTACATACTTATATTCCATAGAAGCATGCCCACATGCACCCATTCCCACATATTCCCCCATCACCGACACACTGCATCTGTGACCCTTACCTGTCATATTTGCCAAAAGAGCACTCCCACAAATATATTCTCAACCACACTCCCCTACCTCCCCAGAATTCACTTGTTCCTTACTCCAGCCCTCCCCACACCCAGTTCCATGAATAGTCCAACCCACATCCCCAACCTGGCTCACCCTCACACTCTGAGAATTATCGCCCCCATTCACATCCCTGCACCACCATCACTCCACCACTGCCAAGCCACCCCCTTTCACCTTTTGATAGGTTCTGCCCAGACTAAGCATTGGCTCACCAGTCTGTTCAACCTTTCTATCTTCAATTAACATACCTTCAAGATTCTATTTCTCTGAGTCTGCACAATATGCTAAGGTCATATCAGTGCTATCGTGTAATATTTTTCCTTTAGTGACTGGCTTACTTCACTCAACATAAATTTTTCAAGATTCATCCATGTTGTTGCATGTGTCAGTACTTCATTACTTCTTACAGGTAAGTAATATACTTTTGTATGTATATACCACATTTGCTTATCCATTCATCTGTTGATGAACACTTCTGTTGCTTCCAACTTTTGGCAATAGTGAATAATGTTGCTATGAAAATTAGTGAGCATATATCTATTTGTGTCCCTGTTTTCAATTTTCCTGTGTATATACCTAGTAGTGGGATTAATGGATCATGTGGCAATTTTGTAGTTAGCTTCCCGAGGAACTGCCAAAATCTTCCACAGTGGCTTCACCATTCTACATTCCCACCAGCAGTGGATGAGTGTTCCCTTTCTTCCACATCTTCTCCAGCACTTGTAGTCCTCTGTTTTTTAATAGCCATTTGCATTTCCCTAATTGCTAGTGATTTTGAGCATCTTTTCAAGTGTTTTTTTTTTAATTCATTTTTATTTCTTCTTTGGAAAAGTGTCTACTCAAATCCCTTACCCATTTTTAAATGGGTTGTTTATCTTTTTATTTTTGAACTGTAATATTTCTTTATATGTGATGGATATTAGACCCTGATGAGATAAATGATTCCAAAATATTTTCTTCCATTGATTAGGCTGCCTTTTCAGTTTCTTAACAAACTTCTTTGAAGCACAAAAGTTTATAATTCTGAGGAGGACCCATTTATCTACTTTTTTTTCTTTTGGTGCTCACACTTGTGTTTAAAGTTTATGAAACTATTTCCTACTACAAGATATAATAGAGGCTTCCCAAAATTTTCTTCTAGGAGTTTTATGGTCTGGGCTTTTATACTTAGGTCATTGTGCCATCTTGAGTTAATTTTTGTATAGAGCATGAGATGGTGATTTTCTTTCATTCTTTTGCATATGGATATCCAGTTCTCTCAGCACCACCTATTGAAGAGGCTATTCTGTCCCAGTTAAGTGGGCTTCATGGAATTTTCAAATATCACTTGGCTGTACATTTGGATTTACATCAGAACTCTCAATTCAGTTCCATTGGTCACTATGTCTCTCCTTGTGCAAATACCATGCAGTTTGGAAAATGTAGCTTTGTATTATGCTTTAAGGTCAGGTAGCATCATTGTTTCAATTTCATTTTACTTTTTAAAATGTTTTTGACTCTTTGGGGCCCCTTGTCCTTCCAAATTAATTTCATAGTTAGTTTTTTCAAATCAGTAAAAGATATTGCTATAAGTTTTATTGGGAATATTAAATCTGTAAATCAATTTTAGTAAGAGAGAATCTTAATGATATTTAGTCTTCCAGTAATGTTGAGGAAGTTTCCTTCTATTCTTATCATTTGAAGTTTTTTTATAAAGAAAGGAGCTTTATTTTGTCAAATGCTTTTTTGTGTGTCAGTAGTGATGATCATGAGATTTTTTTCCCTTCAATATGTTAATGTATATTGCATTGATTGAATTTCTAATGTTATAACTTACTTGCATTCCTAGGAATTAACCTGCTTGATCATGGTGAATAATTCATTCCCTGTGTGTATGAATATGATTAGCATTTTTTTGTTGAGGATTTTAGTATCTAAGTCCATTAGAGATATTGGTTTGTTTTCTTTACTTGTGGCTTTGGTATTAGGGTGATGTTTGCATCATTGAATGACTTGGATAATGTTCCTTCTAATTCTACTTTTTAGAAGTCTGTAGGCAGAATTGGTGTTGGTTCTTTCTGAAATTATTAGTAGAGTTCACCCATCAAGATATCTCATCCTGGGGCTTTTCTTGGGAGGATTTGATGACTAATCTTATCTTGCTAAGCATAATTAGTGTGTTGAATTCTCCTTTTTCTTCTGTCATCAATGTACGCTGTTTGTGTGTTTCTAGAAATTTGTTCATTTCATCTAAATTATCCATCTTGTTGGCATACAATTTTTCAACATAAACTCTTTGGATACTCTTTATTTCTATGGGATTAGTGGTGATAGCTTCTCTCTCATTTCTGATTTTATTTCTATGCATCTTCTCTCTTTTTTTCTTTGTTACACTACCTAAGGGTTTGTGAATTTTATGAATGTTCACAAAGAATCAGCTTTTGGTTTTTGTTTCTAGGTTTTTTTCTTCTGTTGTTTTTGTTGTTCTCAATTTCATTTAGTTCTCTTCCAATCTTTTTTATTTCCTGCTAGCTGCTTGCTTTGGGATTAGTTTGTTCTTTTTCTAGTTCCTTCAGGTGTGCAGTTAGATCTTTGATTTTAGCTCTTTCTTCCTTTCTAATATATGCATTTATGGCTATAAATTTTCCTCTCAGCACTGATTTTGCTGCATCCATAAGTTATGCTAATTTTATATCCTTGTTCTTGTCTGTGTCCCCCACCAAATAATAAAACCATAAAAAAGAAATAAAGAAAAAAAGAAAAAGAAAAGTAATTTTAAAAAATGGTTGGAAAAAGAGCCATAAAAGAACCAGGGGAAAAAAGTGAAAATTCATAAAAAAATAAAAAGCATTGTGAATAAAAATGGTTGAATAAAAAAGAAAGAAATAGGAAATAATAAAATAAAATAAAACACTGGGAAGCTGAGAAAAGAAGAAAGAAAATGAAGAGCAAACATCAAAAGTTGAATTGTAAGAAAGGTAACAGAAGAGGGAAAATTTAAGAAAGAAATAAAATAAAGGAAAAAAAAGAAACAAAGAAAAAGAACAGAAAAATCAAGGCTCACTCTTAGGCCACTAGCATCCATCTCATGCTCTGAGTGCTCAACAATCAATTACCTTGCAGACTGCCTTATTCAGGTAATGTACCTGGGTATAGAGAAGAAAATAAAGAAACAAAGAAAAAACAATAAAACTAAAAATTATAAAATAATAATTTTTTTAAAATCCAGCCTAAGTTCCCTGGTGTGGGGCTGTTTGTCCCCCCACCACTTCCCTATCCCCAGGGAGCTGCCTGAGTTCTTGTCACCTTTTCCTTCAGTATGTTTGGCTTCAGATGGCTTGCTCTCTGTCTCTCTGGGTTCCCCTCTCAATCAGGCATTTGACAGCTCACCCCTTCAATGATCCAGTTACTCTCTCCCAGGGTGGGTGTTTGTGACAGACCACTTAATTATCTTTCTCCATCCTTCTTGCTGGAACCACTTTAGCACAAGCTGGCTTCTTTCCTTTTCTCAGGAAATGGCTGAAATCTGGCCCATCTACCCTATCTCTCCTCTCTCCCTACTTTTCACTCCCAATGAGCTGGTTGGGTGTTGGTCCTAATATCTGTTTGCACTAAAACTCCTCTAGCTAAAGAGCATGCACGTAGTGGGACATGTCCTTGGTCACCTGGTTGATTTCTTCCTTAATAAATTGAATGAGATAGCTAAAAAGATTAAGGCTTTTAAGAAGACACTCATTGAACACAAAGAAGAGTTTAGAAGATTGCAAAGAAAAGTAACAGATCTTATGGGAATGAAAGACACAATAGAAGAAATTTTTTTTTTAAATTGGACATATATACTAGCATATTTGAATTGGTATAGGACAGAATTATTGAGTTAGAAGAAAGAGTATCAGAATTTGAAAAGACAGGAGAATAATAAGAGAAAGACTGGAAAAATGGAAGAAGGTCTCAGGAATTGAATGAAAACAGGAAACACACAAATATACATGGAATATTTATCTTAGAAGGAAAAAATGAATGGAAAAGGGGCAGAAAATATATTCAATGAAAAGTCCAAAAATTTCCCAAACCTTATGAAAGACATAAATACCAATATCCAGGAAGGACAATATATCCTAAACAGAGTAAATCCAAATAGACCTACACTGAGACACTATTCAGAATGTCAAATATCAGAAATAAAGGGAGAATTTTGAAAACAGCAAAAGAAAATTAATTCATCACATACAAGTGATGATCAATAAGTCTAAGAGCCAATTTCTTTTCAGAAACTATAAAGGTGAAAAGTCAGTGGTGATATGTTAAAAGTTCTGAAAGAGAAAAACAGCCAACCAAGAATACTTTATCCAGGTAAACTGTCTTTAAAAACTTAGGGTAAGATTAAAGTCTTCACAGATAAACAAAAACTAAAAGAGTATGTCACCAAGAGAGCAGGTTAACAGGAGATACTAAAGGGAGTGCTGCAACCTGAAAGGAAAAGACAGGAGATAGAGGCCTGGAGAAGAGTGTAGAAATGAAAATTATTAAGAATGGTATCAATGAAGGTAAAAAATATAAATGATAGTAAGATAGATCAATGGAAAGTCAAAAGATATAATGGATGAACTAAGTAATGCCTTTACAGTAATAATGTTAAATATTAATGGATTGAAAACCCAATCAAAAGACAAGGACTGCCAGAATGGATAAAAAAAATCTGTCATCTATATGTTATCTACTAGAGACTCACCTTACACACAAGGACACAAATAGACTGAAAGTAAAAGTTTGGAAAAAGATATTCTATGCAAACTGTAATCAGAAAAGAGCTGGTGTATTGATACTAATATCAGACAAAATGGACTTTAAATTTTTAAAAAACTGCAATAAGAGATGAAGAAGGGCATTATATTAATAAAATAAGCAAATAATCAGGAAGAAACAACAATAATAAATATTTATGCACTTAATCTTTGTGCCCCAAAATATGAGTCAAACACAAAACTAAAGAGAGAATTAGCTGTCTCTACAATAACAGTTGGAGATTTCAATACAACACTCTCATCTTTGGATAAACACCAAAAAATCCACAACAATGCTACTAGAATTAATAGACAAGTTCAGCAAAATGGCAGGATAAAAGATTAACATGCAAAAATCATTAGCATTTCTGTATACAACTCTTGAGCAATCTGTTATCATGTTGAGTGAAGCAAGCCAGAAACAAAAGGGCAAATACTGCATGATTGCACTGTTATGAATGATACATATTATGTAAATTCATGGACTTAGTAATTAGAATACAGGTCACCTGAAAATAGAATGAGGGTAGAGAATGGAAAGATGATGGTTAATCTGTGCTAAATTGGTTTAAAAGATTGTTAATCTTTGGAAATGAATGGAAATGGTGAAAGAACATCATAGTGTTTGTGTCTAGCAGAACTATTACAGTATGTGGGTATGACAGTGTTAAAAGGGAAATCCTAAGGACATTTATATTACTAGAAGGAAAGTTAAAAAAATATAACATGGGACTGTATAACATAGTGAAACCCTATGTAAAATACAAATATGTGTGAAATTGCATAAATGATTGCTTTTACAAAATATAAAAACAAATAAAGTAGAGAGAAGAAAAGAGAATAGCAGTTATGTAAGGTAGGACATGCATAGAGAGATTAAGAGGTGGTGAGTTTTGTTTGGTTGGTTGGTTGGATTTATTATTATTATTATTATTACTGGAATAATAAAAACATTCTAAAATTGATTGAAATGATGAATGCACAACTATGTGATTATACCAAATACCATAGATTGTACACTATGGATGGATTTATGATTTATTAATATGTATCAATAAAATTGAGTTGCATAAAAGAACCTCATGTGTTTAAAAACATCAGAGGGCTGTGAAAATAAAGTGCACCATATGAACTAAAAAAAAAAATCATTAGTATTTCTATATATGACTCTTCAGCAATCTGAGGAAGAAGTCAGGAAAAAATTCCATTTACAATAGAGTCTAAAATAATCAAATATTTAGGGATAAACTTCACTAAGGATATAAGGGACTTGTATTTGGAAAACTACAAAACATTGCTAAAAGAAACCAAAGAAGACCTAAAAAATATGTAAAGACATTCCATGTTCTTGGATTGGAAGACTAAATATCATTAAGGTGTCAATTCTACCCAAATTTATCTACAGATTCAAGACAATCCCAATAAAATTCCTACACCTTTTTTACAGAATTGGAAAGAGAAATTATTTAGTTTATTTGGAAGGTTACTAGGTCCTGAATAGCCAAAAATAGCTTTAAAAAGAACAGATTTGGAGGACTCGCATTTCCTGACTTTGAAACATATTACTTAACTACAGTGCTAAAACAGAATGGTGTTAGCATAAAGATAGATACACTGACCAGTGGAGTAGAAGTGACTGTTCATAAATAGATTCTTAAATTTCTGGCAAAATGATTTTTATCAAGGCTGTCAAGCACACCCAGGTGGGCCAGAACAGTCTATTCAATAAATGTTGCTGAGAGAACTGGATATCCATATTTAAAGAAAGAAGGAGGACCTCTATTTCACACCCTGAAAAAAATTAACACAAAATGGATCCAAAACTTAAATATAAAAACTACAACCATAAAACTGCTAGAAGAAAATATAGAGAAACCTCTTCAAGGTATTGTGGTAGATGGTGGTTTCTTAACCCTTACAAACAAAGCACGACCAACAAAAGAAAAAATAGATAAATGGAACCTCCTAAAAAGTAAACACTCTTGTGCTTCAAAAGACTTTTTCAAGAAAGTGAAAAGGCAGCCTACTCAATATTTGGAAACTATATATCAGATATAGGTTGGTTTGTTATCCATGCTATATAAGATCATACAACCTAACAATAAAAAGACAACCCAATTTAAGAATGGGCCAAAGACTTGAATAGACATTTCCCCAAAGAGGAGATAAAAATGGCCAAATAGCATGTGAAAAAATGTTCAGCATCATTAGCTATTAGGGAAATGCACATCAAAATTACACTGAATGTTAACAAAAAATAAATAAAAACAACTGAAAAAAAAGCACAAAAAGAAAGCTACATGAGATATCATTTCACATCTATAGAATGGTCATTATTTAAAAAACAACGTAAAATTATAAGTGCTGGAGAGGATGTAGAGAAATAGGAACACTCCTTCACTGTTGGTGGGAATGAAGAATGGTGCCACTTTTGTAGAAGACAGGCAGTTCCTCAGGAAACTAAATATAAAACTGTCATATGATCCAACAACCCCATCATTAGCAATATATTCAGAAGAACTGAAAGCAAGGACATGAACTGACATGTGTAAACAGATGTTCATAGTTGCACTATTCACATTTGCTAAAATATGGAAACAACACAAGTGTCCATCAAACCATGAGTGGATAAACAAAATGTGGTTTATACACACAATGGAATATTATTCACCTGAAGAAGAAATGAATTTGGGATGAATATAACAACATGGATGAAACTTGAGCACATTATGTGGAGTGAAATAAGTCAGATACAAAAGGAAAAGTATTGTTTGATCTCACTAATACAAATTAAAATGATGAGTAAACTCACTCTAGATTATAGGTTACTAGGAGGTAGAATGTGGGTTAAGAATGGGAGCTGACGCTTAATGTATGTAAAATTTTCAATAAGATTTATTGTAAATGTGTGGAAATGAAAAAAGTTGATGGTAATATATTATAATGAGTATATCTGACACTGCTGATTTATAAATATGATTGTGGCTGAAAGAGGTAGTCTATGAATGTAATAATTGTGAGGAAGCTAGGGAATAATGTAGGGACTGTACAACATAGTGGTTTTGGTGGTGGATGAAGAATGTGGTTAATAGTATAAGTATAAGAATGTTCTTCCTTTACACAGTGCTGAGTATATGGTGATACATGGGAAAATTACAAATAATGTAACTATGAATTATAGTTAAAAGTAATATAATAATTTTGCAGCAACAGCAAAGAAGTTATTATATCAATTCCAAGGGACAGTAAAAGGGGGTATAAAGGGGTATGTGATTTTTCCTTTTGGAGTGGTGAAAATGTTCTAAAATTGACTGGGGTGTTGACAGAACAACTTTGTGATGAATATGAAAGCCACTGCAAGTATGCTTTGGATGAATTGTACAAAGCTTGGGACTGTATTACACAATGAATCCTGTGATGGAATATGGACTATGTTTAACAGAACAAATGTGAAATCATTCGCTCATGAATTATAGCAAGTATATGTTATAACAACCGTGACAGGGCATCATGAACCAGGTGAATTGGGAATTACACTAAATGTAAATATTGGCTATAAGTAGTAATGTTTTGACACTGCTCTTTCTTTTACCTTTCTTTTGACACTTGTGTCTTTTACTCTTCCATTTGCACCCCCTCCTTCCTTCCTTTCCTTCTTTTTTCTCTTCTTCCTTTTCTTTTCTCTCTCATGTCTCTTTTATTTTGCCTATATTTTATTTAATTTTTTAAATAAGTTTTTTAAAAAAAGATACTTAGATTACATAAATGTTACACAAAAAATATAGGGATTCCCATATGCCCCACCTCCTACACCTCCCACAATCTTCCACATAAACATCCTTCATTAGTGTGGCATATCACCTGCAATGGATAAACACATCCTAGGGCTTTGCCATTAAGCATGGACCATAGTTCACATTGTAGACCACACTCTCTCCCACACAGTTCTGCATGTTATATGATGATATAAAATGGCCTATATCTGTCGTTGCAATGTCACTCAGGACAATTCCCAAGTCCCAAAAAATTCCCTATATTATGCAAACAGATACATGCACACCAATGTTCATAGCGGCATTGTTCACTATTGCCAAAAGTTGGAATCATGTCTCTTTTGTATGCTAATTGATATGGTTATGATGCTCAGTGTTTGGTCCAGTAAAACTTTGTCTGATGGTTCCTATGATGATATTTTGTGGATTTAAATCATCAGTCATTTGATTGCATCTATGACTGATTATAAGGAAGAAGGGAGATTGTCTTTAGCAATGTAAAAAGACTCACCAAATCATTTGAAGTCATAAAAGGAAGAACTGACTGTTTCAGCAGTTTGAAACAAGAATTTCTTTACTTCAGTCAGCCTTCTTTTCCTGGGGAATTCACTAAAAACTTCAATGGACTTCCCAACTTGGAACCTGCCCTACAACATATTTACACCTACATGTAAAGACATGTTGGTTCTGCTTCTCTGGCGAAACCTAGTACACTGATTTTGAATTACTTTTCCAAACCCACTTGATGACTAATTCTGAAAAACACTTAGCTTCTTTGAGTGTCAAAACATAGTTTTAAATATATATTTACCCCCAAAATACACCAATGACATGAAGGAGAGGGTTTTTTTTTTCCTTCAGTTTAACATAGACTCTTGTTTCATTGATATTCTCAATATTTTTTATTACTCTGCAAAAATGCCAGACCTGGATAAATACTTTTATGATGAAATATCAATAAATGATTGCAACCTTTCTCTTGGGAAAAGAATACACTCTCTGGCAAGAAGGGTTTGGTTGACCTCCCTCTAATGCACAAGGTAACCAAAAGTTTATTCAGTTAATAAACTTAATAAACATTAATTGCTCAACAGGGGATTCTTTGTGTGATATGTTGAAACATCACTCTTTTGCCCAAGCCCCACCACCATAACCAAGTATTTAAGAAGTTTTGTCATTTCACTCCCACGTTACTAAAATTTGAACACAGCTGCTCTGAGGTAGGGTCTTAGTTTTACATAGAAATCACATTGATCATCTCTGAAAATGGGGATTTTTTCCTTTAGGCATCACTTTGATGAATAAAATTTGCCATGCTGAGATCTTATCTGCTAATGACAGAGGCAGTTTTCTTTTCAAGTTTAGGAAGTATAAATAAATACATTCTGACAACTTGCCTATTGGAAAATGGATGATTTTTCTTTAAAAATTGGAAGCTAAGGGGAATCTAGTCATGAAAGGATTCACTGAAGAAAAAAGGGAATTGCAAGAGTTTCTGTTTTGAAATGTATGCTTAGTATTCATCATGAGGAATTTTCAGATGTTAATGGGTAGGTTGTAAGTATGTTCATTATTAAGGGAGAAACACAGATTATTTTCTGGATATTTTTAAAATAAGAGTTGTTTTCTTTGTATGTGGCCAGGTATGGGTACAGATTTTTGCCTGCTTTGGAGTAGGTGAAAACATATTGAATTTTTTTTTATATTTCTTATTATTTTAAGAAAGTTCTCCTTTTCTTACTCCATAAATCATTTGTATGTTTATATGTGCTCATGGAAATGGAAACTCTCAAGACCACACTATTTTTTTAATAGACAGAAAATATTCCTTAATGAAATCCTCTGAACATGTTTCTAGCATGGCTGTATAAAAGCTCATTGGTCTGCTTAATTGGAGCAGAATGATGCTATAGCTACATGTTGGTTACTTAGATTATATAGCATAATAGTGAACATGGTCTTGGCTTCTCACCACCCACTTGGCTACTGCTAGTCTTGTGTAGTTGCTGCTTCCCTCTAGCCTCAATTTCCTCCTCTACAGCATTATTGGGGAGGCCTAAATGATTGCTAGGCCCTGTTCTTTGGTTTCTATTTGGCACCACATCTACTGTCTGACACCACTGCTCAGAAAGTTATCTCCCATTGATCAAAATAGTAGCCATCCTTCTGGCAGCTGCAAGTTTGGAATTTAGACACCCTAACTTAATATCATGGGAACCCAGATTTGCCCTTTTTTCTTGATCAGTGATGGTAACCTTACAAATATTTTTGAGATATAGTGACACTTATTATTTAGATCTAGACAATTCCAACAGCGCTAATTCCAGACACATTGGGTGTTCAATAGATGCTACCTAAATTCCATTGTATCACTAATTTTTAAAATAATAAAAGGCACTTCTACCTTTGTTTTTCTATGTTTAATTTTCCACTTTGAAAATTTCCAAATTGCCTCTAGGTTGAAAGGAAGTATAGGATTCATTTCCATTGCACAAATAAATCAAGTATCATTTGGATGAATAGAGGAGGTGAAGGGTATATCTAGGGAAATATATGATCATGAAAATTAAATATAGGTTGAAGAATAAGAAACAAATGTGCATCTGTGGATACTAAGTTGCCATATGTAGAAGAGAAAATCTACTATTCAGTACCTGAAGCAATACCCAAATTGCTAGTTTTAAAAGTAGAAAAAGAATTACATTATGTTGAGTGAAATAAATCAGACACAAAAGTACAAATATTGTATGGTCTCACTAATATGAATTAAATACAATAAGTAAACTCATGGAGTTAATTTCTAGGGATATAGGTTATTAGGAGATAAAATGTGGGTTGAAAGGGTGAGCTGATGCTGAATGTGTGTAGAATTGTTAATAAAGTTTATTGTAAATTTGTGGAAAAGAATAGAGTGGAGAGTAAAAAATTATAGTGAGTAAAACTAACACTGATGAAGCATAAATGTGATTGTGGCTGAAACAGGTAGTCTTGGGACTTAAATGTCATTTAAACGAAGCTAGAGGATAATCTAGGGTTTATAAAACATAGTGATTTTGGTGGTGATTAAAGACTGTGGTGAATAGTACAAATATAAGAATGTTCTTCTATTATGAGGTATTAAGTATATGGTGCTACATGGGAAAATACAACTAATATAACTTATGGACTATAGTTATCAGTAATTTTGTAATGTTTTTACAGCAATGGCAAAGAAGATACTATATCAATTCTCAGGATCAACAATAAAAACTATAAGGAGGTATGGGATTTTTTTCCATGTAGACTAATGAAAACATTTTAAAACTGACTGAGGTGATGACAGCACAACTCTGTGATGAAGCTGAGAGTCACTGATTGTACACTTTAGATGGATTATACAAGGCATGGGACTGTAAAACACAGGAAATCCAGTGGTTAACAGTATAGATGTAAGAACATTCTCTCATGAACTATAACAAATACAAAATTCTAATACAGGGTGTTAATACTACAGTGGTTTGGGGGAAAATACACTAAATGTAATATGTAGACTATAGTTAGCAGCACTATTTTGATGTTCTTTCATCATCTGTAAAAAATGATTCACAACAATGCAAGGTGTTAGTGGTAAGGTGATATATGGGAGCCCTGTATGTTAAACATAATTGTTTCATAAACTCACAACTATTCTAATAGCAAAAATTAAAGAATTACAGGTTTAGTGGATATAGGCAAAGAAAGAGAAGAAAAAGAAACCAGTGAATTCAGTCCAGTGTGGTTTCAATAAAAAATATTAATAGTAGTTAATATTAATCATCTTTCTTTCAAGACTATTCTGGTTATTTATGCCAGATATATATCTTTCTTAAACAACTATTTCATCATGTTTCCTACTCAAACAGCAATCTATTCACATATCCTATTTCTACATACTTGGAGTCAAAATCTTACAGCTTTTACTTTCCAGATTCAGGATAATCCACCTTCACCCTATTCTGCATACAGTAGTACTCCAAGACATCCTTCTGCTGCCTGAGACTCTTTCCTGATATTATTTAAACCATTCATGATCCTGTCTTCATTGTATATTTTTAAATCTCAAATTTTAAAATCAGGCAATTTTTTGTCTGTGTGCTGTAAGAAAACTAACCTCAGCCTTTTTTTGGTTCTTGTTGCATTACTGCTATTTTCAAGCAGTTATCACTTTAATGTTCTTTAAATGCCCCATGCCTTCCAGTTATCTCCATCTTCAGCCATAGTGTAAAATTTTTGAGGAAAAGAATATGACTTATATTATTTAATCTAATGCACAGTATCTTCAAGGAAACTATGGTTTACTCCGACTTCATACACGGAAAACACCTAAACTTTGCCTGGCACATGACAAGCTGTAGTTTCTCTTTCTGGTTTGTGAGACACTGCAATCTCTTGTTTATCTTCCTACTTCTCTTGATACTTTCAATGAAGTTGCCTTATAACAACAAATTTAACCCAAAGCAGATATGTCCCAATATCTATTCTTACTGCATTTTCCTCATGAAGAAACAAATAATCTGCTAATATTAGAACTTGGAAGCTTATTTTACAGAAATAAATTCTTCAATAATGTTTTCATTGAAGTGGTGAGATCCACACTATATTTAGTATTTATGAGAAGCCAAATAATAATAATTGACAATTCACCTTTAAATGTCTCTCTATATAACAAACAGAATCGCATATATGTTACTCAAGAATAAGACAGATAAGAATTTATCCCATTTTCTTCTAGGGATACTACTGTGTTTTTTTTCCTTTAAAGTCAGGAATTTCTTTCTTATAAGCAGGAAGTATCAGCAGAACAATAGGAAAAGAAATGTAAAGAAAGAGATAATCAACTAGATTTGCTACCTAGGACAATCTAACAGTGTCAAATTAAGAATGCCACCCTTTCAGAGAAATTGAATTAACATTATTGCTGAAAATAAGTCATTGTGTTCAATGTACTAAGTCATACAATTTTAGCAGACTCAATGATTTTAAACAGAAAGAACAACACAATTATTTGTTCTAGACCTCCAGCTGAGCAAATTTCACTGAGGTCCTCATTTGAGACATTCTGAGAGAAAAGATAGAACCCAGGTATTTAAAGTGACCCATGCCTAAAACATGAGCTTCCTTTGACATAAAACACCTGATGTAAAGCTCTGTGACCACTGGCCTTCAAATGAAGTTAGCAGTACAGCCTTGTCAATCATTGATGTTCCAAACAGTCAAAATGTCTAAAACTTAAAACAAGTCAAATTAAAATTAACTAGAATTACTTACATTATATTTATTTCTCTGTCAATTAATTAAATCACAAATGGATGACTTTGAGCATGCTAACAATGTAATCATCTTAATGGCAGAGAAAAAGTTAAATGTAATCAAGCATGTATATTGATAACAAGGAAATAAAGGAGAAAAGATACTGATAACCAATCTCACAAAATTTTCAATCTAAGTGGTAAGATTAGAAGATGTGTATGGAAAATGTTTCATGTTAAAAATAGAGCAGACTCTGAAACTCATAATTAATGAATTATTATATTTATTTCCCACTTCTAGTCAATAGAGATATAGACCTTTGAAGTTCTTTTCATAGACAATAAAACTGAATTTTGAGATTAGTTTATCTGTCCAATGCCACACATACAATTAACATTGAAAGTAAGATTCTGAAAGATACTGACTTCAAAGTTTTTGTTCTTTCCTTTATGGATAATTAGGTCTTCCATAAACACTTGTTATTAATTAAATGACTAAATTTCTGCCTTTGCTATGCTAAGTGCTATCATGTGAAATGGACATGGAGGCCAGTTTTAAGAATTCCACTGACTTCATCCTCTTGGGACTCATCACCCACCCTGTGTTTCCTCTGCTTATTTTTGCAGTCATCTTTTCCATCATTGTAGTGACTGTAACAGCCAACATGGTAATGATTCTGCTTATTCACATGGACTCACATCTCCACACACCCATGTATTTCTTACTTAGCCAGCTCTTCATCATGGATGCAATGTCTATCTTCATCACCATCCCAAAGATGCTATAAGACCTTCTGTTCAAGGAAAAAAATATTTCCTTCATAGGCTGTGCAGTTCAGATATTCTTCTATGTGATCCTGATTGGAGGAGAATTCTTGTTGCTGGGCCTCATGGTCTATGACCATTTTGTAGCTGTGTGCAACCCCCTCCAATACCCTCTCATGAATCCTGCAAGATTTGCTTGCTTATGGCAGTGGGCTCCTGGGTTGTTGTCTCCTTGGATGGATTTATACTTACCCCTGTCACTATGAGTTTCCCTTATGGGTCCCGAGAAATTAATCACTTTTTCTGTGAGATCTCAGCTGTGCTGAAGCTGTCATGTATTAACACCTCCCTCTACAAGACCCTGATGTATGCCAGCTGTGTGCTGATGCTGCTCATTCCCATATCTGTCATCTGTGTCTCCTACACACGGATCCTGATCACCATCCAATGGATGAACTCTGCTGAGGACCAATGCAAGGCCTTTGCTACTTCTTCCTGCCACATCATGGTGGTGAGCAATTCCTATGGGGCAGCCTTCTACACCAATGTTCTGCCCCATTCATACCACACACCAGAGAAAGACAAGGTAGTGTCTGCCTTCCACACCATCCTCACCCCATGCTCAACCCACTCATCTACAGCTTGAGTAATAAAGAAGTGGCAGCAGCTCTAAAGAAGGTTCTGGGGAAGTGTTTCTCCTCTCAGAGAATCAGAGCTGGCAATGTGTCCAGGAAATAATAGGGGCTCCTGGCCCTGGGTGCAAACATCTCTGTTGCTGGCTAGAAAGACACATACTTTTTTAAAGAAAATTTATTTTCTTGGTTCAGAAAAATGTTCACAGTCACTTTGATAATCCTGAGATATTGTCTAACAAAATATTTCTATTATAAGCATCATTTAAGAACTTTAGTTGACGGCTGTTTTCATCATTAGCCAAGGTGATTACCTGCTTTCACTGATATTTTCCACAGAACATTCTTATTCAGGTAGAACTATTTCTAAAACATCACATATTGGTCAAGCATCCCTATTAAGAGTCCAGAACATGTAGTTTTATATGTTACTTGGGTTCACGAGTCATTTACAGCTGAATTTCTAACCAATTTTTTAAGAGAAATCTGTAAGGAGCACTTGCCATGTCCTTAACGATCTAATTTAAAACAGTTAAAGTAAAATACTTTCTGATGATAAGAGTGTAGGAACCTTGTTTAGGAAGCTGTTGTGTACATGATATGATTGTATTTTTAGTTTTGCATTATATTCACATTTTAGGAACATCTGTATTCTCTTACCAGTGAAATTAAAATATGGTTAACTTTATCCTATTCCAAATAAGTCTAATAGGTTCTGTAGTCATTTGGCAGTTTGATGTAATTATGAATTCCAAAAATATATGTTGGATTATGCTTGTAAACTGGTCTGCTAATCTGGGCTTGATTGAGTTATGATTAGGGCAATGACTGGGCCACGTCAGTAGGGCATTGAGCCCCACCCCTTGGTGGGGTGGAATCAAATAGGCAAGGCAACAGAGAGAGGGAACAGTTTTTGATGTTGGAATTTTGATGTTGGAGAGAAGGCCCCGGGAGAAGAAAAGCAAGCCATTTGCCTGATAGTCTACAGCTGACCTTGTGGAGGAAACAGAGGCACTAAGCTTGGAGAGAAATGGAGCCCAGAGAAGAGAGGAACACAAGAAGCCTGAACCCTGGCAAACGTCAGCAGTTGCCTTGCTCAACACATAGCAACAGACTTTGGTGAGGGAAGAAACTTACGCTTTATGGCCCAGTAACTGTAAGCTTCTACCCCAAATAAATATAAAAACCAACCAATTTCTGGTATTTTGCATCAGCACTCCTTTGGCTGACTAATACAGGTTCTGTGCAATCAACAACAATGTTGACTTATTGAAAATTCATTTCTGCCGTTATGGTTATAACATAGTTTATGTCTTCCATTTAGGCTTCTATAAAGTAGTTATAAAAGAAAAAGGAATAAAGCAAGGTAATTTGACTAATTGTCTTAGCTTATTTGAGTTAATTTGCTCAATTCTCATTTTCTCAAATTCTCCATTTAATGTTTGTTTACCAAATAATTTCTTTTTTAATTAGTTGCTAGGCATAATGATTTTTGTTGTTGTTGGTTTCATTTTTATTTTTTATTTCAATTTATTATTTTTTTTGAATTTTACTTTATTTTTAAAATAGGCTTTAGATTTACATAAAAGCTACATTGAAAATATAGGGGATTCCCATATACCTTATCCCCTCCCCTTCCCACATTTTCCCCACTGACAACCTCATTCATTAGTGTGGTATATTGGTCACAATTTATGAACATACATTGAAGTATTGCTACTAAACCTGGTCCCCAGCTCATATTATGGTTTACATTTCACACCATACAATTCCACAGGATTTGACAAAATGTATAACAGCCTGTATCTGACACTGCAATGTCATGCAGAACAATTCCAGTGTCCCAATAATGCCCCATGTTACACCTATTCTTCCCTCTCCCTTCCCTCAGAACTTCTGTCGACCACTGCCTATATATCAATGCTACAATTTTTTCTATTACTAGAATAATGATAAGTCTTCTTTAGTCCATAGTTGCATTCCCCATTATGTTTATTCATCCTTCAATCATGAGGAGTTGGGGATGGTGATGGCCACTCCTCTTCCAATTGAGAGGGGGCTTAGATTTTAGGGAGCAGATAAGTGGAAGTGTCTTGCTTGCAGGTGTAGATGCAATCTGTTTTCTGGGATGGGCATTGTCTGTCATAATTTTGTTAGTTTCCCTGGGAAAGTCTGATGGACTGGAAAGTAGGTGTTGGCTGCAACTCTGCTGAGATTCACTGCTCAACGAGAATATGAACAGCCAATAAATTCAAATCTCTGGGAAACATGTTTGATGGGTATACTGCTAATTATAGGTTAAATTAAAGGGGCCTAAGGACCATATATAGGAAAATTAAAAATAAGTCTAATTCTGATATATTGGGGGAATAGTTTATCATATATTCCAAGGTAAGGCCCACTGATATGGTGCTGAATTTCTTGGGTTATCTGCCCTGCCTATAGTGTCTAGATTTCTCTGGAGCCCTCAGGCACCCTCCTACTTGAGGCACTGTTTACTGCAGCAGTTACCGAGATCCTCCTGAGATAATCATAAGTGTAACCTCTGGAATGACCTCCTGACTCACCTTGAAATACCATAGCCATAAAAACTCATTTCCTTTGTATGCAACATTTCCCCTTTTTGATCAAGGTCTTTTTCCAAATGCAGTGCTCCTTGCTTCTTGGTTATAATCCCTTGGTAACAGGTAGGCTCATCCCTGGGAATCATGTCCTTATGACTCAGAGGATGCCACATTGAGCAACAAGGAGGCTTTCAAGAGGTAACTACCAGGCAATATACTTACTAGGCCAAGTTTGAACTTCACAAGAACAAGGTTCATAAGTACAAGAATCAACAATAAGGGCCTAGCATGTTGGTATATCCTCCTTTGCTAGGCACTACCCATGCACTCTAGAGATTCTTTCCACTCTATGAGAGAATGTAGCAGCA
Source organism: Cabassous unicinctus (assembly GCA_029593785.1). Lineage (NCBI taxonomy): Eukaryota > Metazoa > Chordata > Mammalia > Cingulata > Chlamyphoridae > Cabassous > Cabassous unicinctus. Next base: position 2,209 of record JAQZBX010034773.1, on the reverse strand, counting down.
CTCTACAGGATGAGAATTCAATGCTCTGTCAATTATTCTGTGAGTCTCCAACCATCAAGACAACAACACTCCATGACCACTTGAACATATTCATATTCCAAAGACCATGTTCCAGGTCCACCCCTCCCCACATATTCCCTAACCACTGGCACCCTGCACAGGTGATCCTCCCTGGCAAGTGTTGCAACTCTTCTGTAATCCAAAACCTCCCCAAAACAAATCCAAACAATAAATAAAGTAATAAAAATACAAAATACAAAATAAAAATAAAATAAAATAAAAATATTGCATTGTGTCTTTCATCCCTGTAAGACCTGTTATCTTTTACATACAGTGTCTATTTCTTCTTTATGTTTCCCCCATGTCTTATTTTTTCACTTATTTTCAAAGAACCTTTAGGTTACAGAAAAATCACATAGAAAATATAAGGAATTTCCATATACCCCACCACCTTCCCCCCAACATTTTCCTCCATTAATGTTATCTTATTTGAGTATGGTCCATGTGTTACAATTGATGAACAAATAGCAACTATAATCAATGGTTCACATTATTGTTTGCATTCTATACCATACACTTTTATAGGTTTTAGCAAAAATGCATAATAGCCTGTGTCCATCATTGCAATATCATGCAGACAAATTCCAAAGTCTAAAATGCCCAAAGTTCCATCCATTCATCCCTCTCCCTCCCTTGGAACCCATGGTAGTCACTGAGTTGCAATTTTTGAAGAATAAAGTTCATGGTTATATGCACTAATGTTGAGGACTTGACATATTGGTCGATCTTTTTTGTTAGGCACTGCCTATATTCCCAAAATAATCCTGCCCCTGTATTTGAGAACATAGCAGGACTTCCCAGTATTGGGGTTTAATGTTTTCTTGTTTATTGCGTAGGTCTCCACCCACTGTGATAACACCTTATGACACAATGAACACTTTCATATTCTATAGAAGCATTCCCCTGGTGCACCCTTTCCCACATATCCCTCCACCTCCAATGACCTGCACCAATAACCGTCCACTGCTGTATTTGCTAAAAAGGACATACACTGCTCAACTTCACCTTCGAGCACACTCAACCTCACTCATATCCCCACACCACTATCAACCACATCCATTGACAAACCACCCCCTTTCACCTTATCATAGGATTTTGCCCATATTGAGCATCAACTCACCACACTCCACTCCCCCTCTTTCTCCTGATAACCCATCCTTCAGCTTTGTGAGTCTGCTCAATTTACATAGGTCATATCAGTGAGGTCATGTAATATTTGTCCTTTAGTGACTGGCTTGCTTCACTCAACAAAAAGTTTTCAAGATTCATCCATGTTGTACAGTGTGTCAATATTTCTTTCCTTCTTATAGCTGAGTAATATTCCATTGTGTGTATAGACCAAAATTTGCTTGTCCATTCTGTTGATGGACACCTGGGTTGCTTCTAACTCTTGGCTATAGTGAATAATGCCACTATGAACTTTGTTGTGCATATATCTATTCTTGTTCCTGCTTTCAATTCTTCTGGATATGTACCCAGCAGTGAGATTGCTGGATCATATGGGAGTTCTATGTTAACTTTCTGAGGAACAACCAAACCATCCTCCACAAGGGCTACATCATTCTGCATTACCACAAGCATTGGATGAGAGTTCCCTTTCCTCCACATCCTCTCCAACATTTGAAGCTGTCTGTTTTGTTTTTTTTTTTAATAACTACCAGTCTAATAGGTGTGAGATGATATCTCATTGAAGTTTTTATTTGCATTTCCCTAATATCTAGTGATGTTGAGCATGTTTTCATGTGCTTTTAAGCCATTTGTATTTCTGCTTTGGAAATGTATCTAGTCAAATATCTTATTCATTTCTAAATTTCATTTTATTTATTTATTTCTCCCCAACCCCTTGTTCTTTGGACTAGCATTGTCTGTTCATCTTCCTTGTTTCTCCAAGAGGCACCAGGAACCTAACCCAAGTCCTCTGATGTAGGAGGGAGGCACCTGACTACTTGAGCCACCTCCATTCCCTGTATTGTTGTGTCTCTCATTATGTTTTTCTTCTTGTGTCTCTTGTTGCATCAGCTTGCTGCACCTCTATGTTGCACCAGCTCACTGTCTTCTTTAGGAGGCACCAGGAGCCAAACCAGGGACGTCCCATGTGGTAGACAGGAGCTCAATCACTTAAGCACATCCACTTCCACCTTACTCATTT
>JAQZBX010034772.1:0-19399 GCA_029593785.1 Cabassous unicinctus | reverse complement strand
TGGAGGGGTGAGGGAGTCCTTGATGGTGGCAACTTCCAAGACTGTCTGGAGCAGTATCTGGACCCATTTCACCTGCATCCTCCAACCAGTTGGCCCCAATTCTTTGCTGAGCTGGGTGAGGCAGGAGCCCTGCCAGCTGCCGGGAGTGGAAGTGTGAAGTAAAGGATTTGTCCTCTGCTCCAGTTCAGGCTCTTAGTTCCCTTCTAAGCCCTTCACCAAATCCAAACCAGTCACAGGAGAATGGAGGAGAGACCTGCCCAGAATATCGACTCTCCAGGGAGATTAATGTGCTTCGTTCTCTCTCCTGACTAGGACCCACAGCCACGTCATTCTGAGGTCACTTGAGTACCCCGTCTCACACATCCCAAAAATAACTCAAGCAAGAGAGTTACCAATTACCACACTTGGCCTGTCCTAGTTCTTTTGGGGGTGTGGGAAGTCCATGGCTTTTCCAGCCTTGGCACTTACAAATTCCCTCTCCCCTTGGCTTCTCTTGGGCAAGTAGTCTTGCTTGTACCTTCACTGTCCAGTTGACACAGGATGTGGGCCAGGCATAGCACACCAGCAGTGGTTGGGGGGGGGGGTTTGTGAAGAGGATTGTCGCCCAAGCCTGACTTACATGCAGTTTCATTTGATTAGGCAACTCTTGGAGGATGTTTAGAACAAATCATTTATTTCACAAATATTTGTTGTTACTACTTTGTGCCATGCATTGTACTGGGCCGGGCGCTGGAGGAAAAAAGCCATGGAGCTTACATTCTAGTGTTCGCTTTCGTGATTATTAATCCAATTTATAGGTGGGGAAAGAGGCTTGAAGTCTGCAGCCGATAAGGGCCTGGGCTGAAGGCTCTTTAAACACTGGCTGAATTCCGCTAGGGGTGGGCGAGCGATCACTCTCACGCCGAGGCCAGGGTCTCCCATTCCTCACAATCCCTTCATGCGGCCCCTGGTCCCCCTTCCCCTCGTAGTTCTGGGCCGGAGCAGCCCCGAAGGCCATTGTTCTGCTTTCTGCTCCGGAACTAACTCCGGGGATCAGCTGACGGGTGAGAGAAGGTGGCGATGCGAGCTGGCCGCGAATCCTGACCTTGGAAAGCGCAGCGGCTGGGCGGGAAGTGAAGGGCTAAGCCCCGCCTCTCCGCGTGGCTTCCTTGTGTGCGCACGCGCAGGGAGCCGCATTTCTCCCGGGAGCCTCCACCCACACATTCGGTTCCCCGGAGGCTCCGCCCATAACTTCGGGACGTCGGCAGCGCGCGACGTACTTCACCAGATAAATGCGGTGGCGCCGGGTGCTGGAGCGCTTCGGCCCTTAGCTCTCAGGCGGTTTGGACGTTTGGAGGCCCAGCGGCCAGCGCTTGAGCCTGCTCCTGTTTCTCGCTGTGCCATGGCGGACGAGAGGAAGTCGTACAACGGTCAGTGCTGGTTCTCGGGTGGCGGAGCCGGGCGATCTGGGGCCCGGGTGGGCGGCGCCGGCCTAGGCCGCAGTCCCAGATCATGAGGCCGCGAGGGGCCCGGCGTCCGCGGGGAGCGGCGGCGGCGCGGGGCGGCTAGGCCGGGGACGAGGCAGCCCCGAGGGAGGGACCGGCCGGACTCGAGGGTTGACGCCACGGTTGTTGACTCCCGAATCCGGGCGTTGTGAGGACCTGCGGCTCGGAGCAGGTGGCTCGGGGGTGGGGTGACGAGATTCCTTTGAACTTTGTGGGTGGTTGATGCCTGTCACTTCAGTTTGGCGACCAGACTCTTCCTTTAATGTGAGTGACTCAGTGCTCTGCTCCTGGGCTGCCCTGCCGCCCTATTTCCTACTGCGTCCACTCTGTCTTGTCCCCCGCCGTGAGGCTGTCGCTTAATATTTTAGCTCTCTACACACCATCTCGACGTCCTAGTCCGCCTAAGTTTTAGTCCAGTGTAGTGGTTAGGGGCTCGTGACAGCCGAGGTTTGCATCCTCAGTTGGCTTGGCCAAGCTTGAATGAGTTACTTAAACTCTCAGGCCTCATTTTCCAGCCCCTTAATGAAGATAGTAATAATAGCTACCTCCTAAGATGTGTTTGTGTGTGTGAGAGAGAGAGAGAGAGTGCGTATGTTTAAATGAGATCATTTCTATCAAAGGCCTGGAGCATAGTGCCTGGCACTGGAGAAAGTTCCCAGTGAATGTTAGCTGCTGCTATTTATTTATTATTTTATTCTAATGTCCTTTGTTGAGGCTTATTGTTTGCAGGATACCAGGCATTAGGAAGACCTGTTTTGGGAATCATGGACATTTTTTTAAAAACCTGTTCCTCCACACCCAGATTCAGAGGGTCATATTCCTGGAGAGCATTTGTGGACCCTTGGTTAAGCACCCTAGCTTGGAGCCATCACTAAAGCCTGAGTCTAGAATTGTCTCCTGCGTTAGAAGGTGTTTCAGGCAGAGGAAGCCGAGAACTTACTCAGGAGACTTCAGAGTGGCAGTCTGATAGCAGGGAGGTGTTCTAGGTTGGACAAATTTGTGAGTGACATCTATAATGTGCAGGCAGAAGAATGGCAGTTTACTGGGTGTTAATATGATCATTGTGATTGGTTTTTGGGAGTTGTGAAAGAAGTCACCTTCCAAATTTTGGGCAGGGTTGAGTAGATTTGGTAGGCTGAGAGAGAGCAGATTTCGGGTGACTCTCAACCACCAAATCTTCATTTTTCAGAAGCCCTACACAGTTTTTCAAGAATTTTTCGCTGATGTTTCCATATCACAGAAAGGATTCTTTGTTCCAGACAGGCAGAAGGATTTGGGTAGAGGTGGCCTCTGTTGTTAGCATGTCTCCTCCATTAGTGCAGGATGACAACTCGTGTGATTGTTGACGACTTATTTTCTAATTTGTGTTCCTGTTTCCAATTCCAGAGCACGATGACCGTGTTAGTTTCCCTCAAAGGAGAAAGAAAGGCCGGGGTCCTTTCCGTTGGAAGTATGGTGAGGGGAACCGTCGGTCTGGAAGAGGTGGTTCTGGTGTTCGGTCTTCCCGCCTTGAGGAAGACGATGGAGATGTAGCAATGAGTGATGCCCAGGATGGTGCCCGAGTACGATAGTAAGTGGCCAGTTGGTCTGGTTTGAATTTAGCAACCCACTAGATTACGTAGCCCTTTGTCCATGTTATTTCTTTTTCCCACCTGGAGAGGTGAGAAATACCAAGCTCAACTTAATGGCCTAACAATTTCTTTGTGTGTGTGTTTTAGGAGGTACCGGGGATTGAACCCAGGACCTCATACATGGGAAACAGGCACTCAACCACTGAGCTACATCCGCTTCCCAATGAGAGTTGGTTTTTTCATTTGTTTGTTTTAGGAGGTACCAGGGATCAAACCCAGGACCTTGTACATGGGAAGCAGACGCTCACTTGAGCTACAACCACTCCCTGGCCTAACAGTTTTAGTTATAGCTCTGATAACAGTGCGGGAAGGTCTTTGCGAAGACGTAAAGTAGCATTTGTGTACTTTTTTTCTCTCTGCTTCCCCACAGCACCCCATATGCTGTCCGAACCAACCGTCGGGGTGATAATTGGCATGATCGAGACCGTATCCATGTTACTGTACGGAGAGACAGAGTTCCTCCAGAGAGAGGAGGGGCTGGCACCAGCCAGGATGGGACCTCAAAGAACTGGTTCAAGATTACAGTGAGTACCTTGGGAAAGTATATGATGCAGACAGGGTGCTGGCTCAGGAAGAAGGTGTTACTGTTTATTCCAGAAAATCAGTCTTTTGGCACAATTAGATATCTGTCCTTTTTCCTAAGAATCAATATTTTTGAACACCTAAGAGCATGTTGAGAGAAGGGATAGAAGGGGACAGGCAGGATGGGGAGGATGGGGAAGGTCCTCTAAAGGGAAGCATGATAACTGTGGTCGAGAGATGGAGTAACTCCTCTAGAACTCCCCTTTTGGCTCAGGCGGAGTGTGGGGTTGGCCAAGTGTGGGAGCTGGAGTCCCTGGAGTTCTCTGAGGGGTAGGCAAGGTATAAATAATATCTTGGAACTTTTATAAGCCAAGTTTTTTATTCTTTGTAGAAATAATAATTTTAAATGGACAGAAAGGAGATAAAGGAATCCATGTGGCTAAAATAGAAAACCTATTTTCCTTTCTTTAGAAAATCTGTTAAAACTTGGCAGAAGCCTGAATGGAGCACTAGATCTGGTCTGCTTTTCAGTCTTAGTTACATGTTTTCTTTTCTCTTTCTCTCATTTCTAGATTCCTTATGGCAGAAAGTATGACAAGTCATGGCTGCTGAGCTTGATTCAGAGCAAGTGCAGTGTCCCTTTCACCCCCATTGAGGTAAGTTAAGGCCTGAGTGGTAGGCTGGCTGGGCACCAGGGAAGGTGGAGGGGCCAGCTGGGCAGGGGGCTCTGGGCTCTTAAGTCTTATGCTCTTATTTCTCCTCTCGCAGTTTCACTATGAGAACACCCGGGCACAGTTTTTTGTTGAGGATGCTAGCACTGCTTCTGCATTGAAGGCTGTGAACTATAAGATTTTGGATCGAGAAAACCGACGGGTGTGTGTAAAGGGCCTGGCTTGGCTAGGGGTGGGGATTGGTGTTGCAGGCAGACACTGGGTCTTAGTATTGGGACTTAGGCTACCCTGGAGTTTACTCTGCCTTTTATGTCTTCCCTGCAGATATCTATCATCATCAACTCCTCTGCTCCGCCCCAGACAGTGCAGAATGAACTGAAGCCAGAACAAGTAGAGCAGCTAAAGGTGAGGCAGGCTCAAGTAATGCATGTTTCTGCACCAGTCCTACCACTTCTCACCCCATCCATCTCCCCCCCACACACACACAATAACTTCAGTAACCACTGAAGCCTTTTTCTTCTTCTGTAGCTGATCATGAGCAAACGGTATGATGGCTCCCAACAAGCGCTTGACCTCAAGAGCCTCCGTTCAGACCCAGGTATGGTTGATAGCACAAATAGAGATGGGGAATCTGTCAGGGAGGGAACATTTGCAATTAGTTTGGTGCTGGTACTGGCCTGGGCAAGGGCCCTCAGACTTTTGTCTCCTCTCTTTCTGTTTCCTGAAGATTTGGTGGCCCAGAACATTGATGTAGTCCTGAATCGTAGAAGTTGTATGGCGGCTTCCCTCCGAATCATTGAAGAGAACATTCCTGAGGTGAGACTGTTGGCCCAGCATTAACCTTGTGGAAGCACAGTGGAGTAGACAGTATGGAGTTGGGGGACAGATTTGTCCTGAATCCTTCCACTAGTGGCACTTCCTCTAAGTTCTTCTCTCCCCACAGCTATTGTCATTGAACTTGAGCAACAATAAGCTATACCGGCTGGATGACTTGTCCAATATTGTGCAGAAGGCACCCAACCTAAAGATCTTAAATCTCTCTGGAAACGAGGTGAGAATTGAGAGCCCAGTTGTGTTTTTTATGAGGTGGGCAGAGGTGGGGAGCACTTGTCTGGCAAGGGAGGGGACTTAGAGATGAGGGTAGGGATTGGGAGTGGGGGGATTTAGCTGACTCCTTTACCAGGGTCCCTTTTTCCTCCTTGTCTCCCCATCCTTTGCAGTTGAAGTCAGAGTGGGAATTGGACAAGATAAAAGGGCTGAAGCTAGAAGAGCTGTGGCTCGATGGAAATACCCTGTGTGACACCTTCCGAGACCAGTCCACTTACATCAGGTCAGTTGTGGCCCTTGTCTCCCCTCCTGGGGACCTTCACCCCCTGGGAGGCTGAGCTAATGCACCCTGACCAGTGCCCGTCTGCAGGAGATGTGCAGCCCTGAGCTGGAACCACCTGTCCTTTGGGAAGATCACGTGCTCCTCCCTTTCGTCTGTCCCTGTCTCCCAGCTTTACCCCAAAGTCTCCTTTTCTTCCTTCTCACCTACCTACCTATTGGCCTGGCTCTGTGGCCTTTTTCCTTCCTACACACAGCTTTTTCTAGAATCTCCCCATCCTGTTGTTCCTACCATGACTTGGGTGTGTCTTGTACATGTCCCATACATGGGGTTGCCTTGTGCCAAGAGCCTGGTATCCCTAGGCTGAGAAAGCCTCCCTGCCCTGGATTGCCTGCTGAGATGGGCTTTCCCTCCTTTTTCCTGTGATGGCCCCTCTTGCCTTTATGCCAAGAGGGACCTCCTTCTCACGTCCACTTGCCCAAGGCTGTCGCCAGGGCTTTCCTGCTCATGCTGAGGTTGAGGTTGAGGCCTCCTGGGAGCTGGTGCCTAGCAGTCTGTCTCTTGCCCAATGCCATGAGCTGGGCCCTCCCTGGTGAAGAAACCTGGGTTCCCCAAGACTTGTGACCAGAGCCGGGGCCCCGCCAGCAGGCGAGGGAATCCCAAGGCAGGTGCTGGGCGTGGAGGCCACGGGGGCATAGGCTGTCGAGGAGACAGAACTGACCCTCTCGGGGGGCATTGGCCCTCCCTTACTTGCACATCTCACATCACCCTGCTTGGCCCCGGAGGATGGCTGGTTAGCCAGAGACGGGTAAGATTCCTCAGGGAAGGAACAACCTAAGACAGGCACAGTCGCAGAGGGGCCATCAGGAGAGAACTTGGGGGCCAACAGAGGTGGGGCATAGACCCTCACCCCCCCAACTTTGCAGCGGCCTGAACCCTTACCCCTTCTGAGGGAGGTCTCCTGCCCCCATGGCTAGTTTGGTTCCCACGCCCAGCTCAGATCGGGACCCAGGTAGCAGACAGCGACCTGGCCTTACAGCAACTGCCCACTCACCGCAGCCAAGATCTGTTGCCTGTTTTTTACTTTGGACCACCAGGAAAGGGGCAGCTGAAGGAAAGGGCTGTGTCAGGGTGCTTTCCCCCCTTCCTTTCCTTCTTTTTTTCTTTCCTTTTTTTTCCCTAAATGCCTCGTCTTGTAGTTCTTTCCGTTTTTCTTTGCTTTCTTTACTGCCGTATATCTCCCCCTCTTTCCCTTGTCCCCACCCCAGCCTGCCTTTTCTCTCTCTCCTCCATTTTCTTCTTTCTCTTCCTCCTTTGCCTCCCCTCTTCCTGAGCCCCACCTTGCTCATCTCCCTGTCCCAACATCCTGTGCCATCCCTGTCGTGTGTCCTGGTCTTGGCCACAGCCAGACCTGACAGAACTGATGGATACCAGTTGAGACAGCGGAGCCCCTGGGCTCTCACCCCATTCCCTCCTCCCAGGGCTGTACAGGTGAGTAGGTGGAAGGTAAGGGGGGCAGGGAGGGGAAGGAGGTCCTGGGCTTAAAGCCTGGGCTTGGAGTGCTGCTGCTTGTGGCACTTGGGACCAGGGAGAGAGAGTGTCAGCCTTCAAGGCAATCCATTTCTGGGTTCCCCAGTTGGGGAGGGGAGCCAAGGCCATTTTACCCTGAGCTCAGAGGCCAGAGGAGGAACAGGGGGGTGAGCAGGATGGGATGGGCTGTCCCTCGGGTGTTGGTGTATTTGCTCCTAGAGCAGCCCAGGAGGCACGATGGCTTTGAAGCATCACTCACTTCTGTCCTGTTCTTGACAGCGCCATTCGTGAACGATTTCCCAAATTACTACGACTGGTAAGTCCATAACTTTTTTTATTCTTTTCTATCAAGCATGGCATCTTCTACCCCAAGGTTTTAACTAACATCCTTTTGTATGACTATTAGTTTGGGGACATGGACCCCTTTGACAATCTGGCAGAGGCTTTAATCTGCCTTCCCTGATAAATTCCTGTAAGAGCAAGTTGCATCCATCAGGATTCCTGGACTCCAAGTTGAAGACCCTGATTGTGATCTTGCCACCTGGATTTCTCATGCCTCTTTTTACACTTGAACTCTGACCCCTCACTCTTAGTCTTCTATCTACTTACTCATCCAGACTTTATTTCTCTGGTTTAAACGGTCAACCTTCACTTCCCTTTCCCAGGATGGCCATGAGTTACCCCCGCCAATTACCTTTGATGTCGAAGCCCCCACGATGTTGCCACCCTGCAAGGTGAGAAGGTGGTTCAAAATTAGAACTTGTGGGGGCGGGGTATTGGTCACCTGTCCTGACACCTCGTCTGTTTGATTCCAGGGCAGCTATTTCGGAACAGAGAGTCTGAAGAGTCTGGTCCTGCACTTCCTGCAGCAGTTAGTATCCCAGGGCCCCTGAGGCTGGGGAGGGCTGGGATGGCCTAAGCACACTTCACTCTTCATGTGGCTTCAGACTGTGGAGCTGAGACTTTCCCTCGTTTTCTCACAGATACTATGCAATTTACGACTCTGGAGACCGGCAAGGGCTCCTAGATGCCTACCACGATGGGGCCTGCTGCTCCCTGAGCATTCCATTCACTCCCCAGAATCCTGCCCGGTGAGTGTCATGTCCCAGACCTCAGGCTTCCTGGCAGATACAGGCTAGCACCTGCTTGCATCCATTCTGCTCTGACCACCACACCTTTTCCTCTTTTATTCCCCCAGAAGCAACTTGGCTGAGTACTTCAAGGATAGTAGGAATGTGAAGAAACTTAAAGACCCTAGTAAGTGTGTGATGTGAGCAAAACAGGATGGGAGAAGGGGCTGGGAACAAGTCAGTCATAGGACTCAGGTGTGTGTGGCAGCCCCTGACCTTGGTTTCTCCTCTGCCACAGCCTTGCGGTTCCGGCTGCTGAAGCACACACGTCTCAATGTCGTTGCCTTCCTCAGTGAGTTGCCCAAAACTCAGCATGACATCAATTCCTTCGTGGTAGATATAAGTGCCCAGACAGTAAGTACCTGTTTCTTCCCTAACAGAAGCCCAGAACTGGGGAGTCAGATAAGGGGGAGAGGATAGTGCTGGAGCTTCGTCTCTGGCTGGGAAGCTTACACTGAATGGTTGCTTGTTCGCTTTCAGAGCACGTTGCTGTGTTTTTCTGTCAATGGAGTCTTCAAGGAAGGTGAGAATCTCTTTCCTGAGTTTGCACAGCGGTTCCTCTGTAGCTAGACTTTCTCAATTTCCAGTTAGTCTCTTCTCTCCCGTTTTCTTCCCTGGCGTACATCTCCCATTCTGCCCCCAAGCCATCTTGGTTTGGTCTACCTTCTCCACCCATCCTTTCATTGTCTGGGCTATGGCAGAAGCTTGGGGATTAGGAACATATACAGACTTTGGAGACAGGCGGGTCTGAATTTCCATCCCAACCTTGGTTATGTCTGTGCATAAATTACATTACTTCTGAGCCTCAGGTTTTTTATTTGTAAAAGGGGTTAGTAATAGCCATTCTGTAGTGGCACTGTGAGGAGGAAATGAAGTGATTTACAAAGTGCTTGACACAGGCCTGGCACATGAGGACTCTTAGCAGCAGGATAATAGTTACTATTATTGTCTCCTTGATCTCTGACACTTCACCTCACCTCTGCAGTCCTGTACACAATTGTCTTTGTCTGGCCCACGTAGGGTTCTTTGTAGCCAATAAAACTATGACTCAAGAAATTGTTTATAAACATAAAGCATGGGAAGCGGGTGTGGCTCAATCGATAGAGCCCCCGTTTACCATGTGTGAGGCCCTGGTTTCGCTTCCCGGCGCCTCCTTGTGAGGGCAGGCCGGCCTGCACGGCCCAGTGGGCTGATGCAGCAGGACCTCACAGCAAGGGGGAGATAAGCAGACACGGAGAAAACACACAGCGAATGGACACAGCAAGCACAAGCAGCAAGGGGGGGGTATAAATAAATAAATCTTTAAAAAAAACATAAAGCATGAGTGTCTCTCATTGTCATTATCATTGCAGTGGACGGAAAGTCTCGGGATTCTCTGCGAGCCTTCACCCGGACGTTCATCGCTGTTCCTGCCAGCAATTCAGGGTGAGTGTTTTGCTTACCACGTGGGGCCCCAGTCCATGGCCAGTGTGGTATTGGGGTGGCGTCAGTCCTCAAATGTTTTCAGAGTTTCAAAAAGGCGAGAAGTCAGAGGTGGCAGCTAACAGTGTGGTTAAGAGCATGGCTCTGGATTCGAACTGTCTGGGTTGTCATCCTGGTCCCCCACCTCTAACTATGGGCAGGTTTCCTCAGCTGAAAATTGGTATCACAGTATTAGCTTCCTAAGTTTGCCTTGCTGTGAAGATAAATGAGGGTTAAGAACTGTCCTTGGGTTGGGGGAGAATGTATAATTCTAGTGTGCTCGGTACATACTCTTCCAAATGTGGAGTCTATGGGAGGGGGTCAGTGATAACAGGGAACAGCTAAGTGTGGGAGCCTTGTGCGTATTGAAAGAATCTGAATTCTGAGTGTCAGAATAGGATTGGTGTTGGGAAGTTGAGTTATCTGTCTTGTCCAGCTCTCTAAGGTGTTTTTTGTCCCCAAGGCTGTGCATCGTAAACGATGAGCTGTTTGTGCGGAATGCCAGTCCTGAGGAGATCCAAAGAGCCTTCGCCATGCCTGCTCCCACGCCTTCCTCCAGCCCTGTGCCCACCCTCTCCCCAGAGCAACAGGAAATGTTGCAGGCATTCTCTACCCAGTCTGGCATGAATCTCGAGTGGTCCCAGAAGTAAGTGCTGGGCACATGTAGGAATAGGGGTAAACGGAAGTAGGGCTGGTAAGACAAATGAGAGCTCCTGAGATTTTAAAAGCCAAAATGGTTTTGTTTCTTAAAAAAATAGATGCTCCATAAGAAATTCGCTGTGTGTGTAAATTAACATAAAACATTTGGAAGCCCAAGTGAAGTCCCTTTTTACATACTATTCTGGAACTTTTCTTTTTAACTTTTATCCCATCTTTCCCTATCAGTATGAAAACTACATTACTTTTCTTAGCAACTATTTAATATTCGTTTGTATCCCCTAGTTTATCAATAGACATTTGGGATTTTTATTAATTTTTCATTCTTTATAAATAGTGCAAGACTACACTATAGCATTGTTGGCAATCTTGGGCAAATGTTTCTATAGAATGGCTTTTGCAGTGGCATTTAGTGGCCGAGTGGCTGCATTTTGTTCTTCCCCCACTCCAGATGCCTTCAGGACAACGACTGGGACTACACCAGATCTGCACAGGTCTTCACTCAGCTCAAGGTAAGGTTTGAGAATAGTGCTAAAAAGATGTGGCTCCCTGGGCCTGCAGGGCGGAGTAGGCTGGGGGGTAGGCGGCTGTATTGACCTCTCACTGTTTTCCAGGCTGAAGGGAAGATCCCAGAAGTGGCATTCATGAAGTGATCCACAGTCCCCCAGAAGAAGCCCTCTGTAAATAGCCCTTGGATATTGTGTCGTTGTCATCGTTGTCGTCTCTTCCTCTCCTGCCCAAGGCCACCCTGTGACTGTGACTGAGGGGGAGGGCTGCTGGATCCCTCACCTCACCTGCCTTCTGGAAGACCTCCGGAAGATTGAGCCTCATCAGTGCCAGGAAGCCAAAGCTTACTTTGTAGAACTGACACTAACTTTACTCGAAGGACTTAGGTGCTTTGTGTACTTAACTTCCAGAACTCTCCTTACTTTTTAAGATAAAGAGTGATATTGTATTTTGGGTCCTGCCTACCGGATGATTTTTGTCTTGCCCCAGGCCTGACGCTGGGCCCACAGCCTGCGCAGGTGGGGTCACTCCGGGAGGGGGCGGGACCGGGGGCTCGTCGACAGGAAGTCCCGCCCCGGAAGTGTGGCCGACGCGGGCCATGGCGGCCCCGTGGCGACGGTGGGCTCTGCGGCTGCTCTTCGGGCGCCGGCCCCTCCACGGTGCGTCCCCGCCGCGGGACGTGCTGCTCTTCCAGCACGAGCGGGGCCGCTTCTTCGCTGTTCTCGGACTGTTCTGCGCGGGCCAGGGCGTCTTCTGGGCCTCCCTGGCCGTGGCAGCCTTGTCGCGACCTCCGGTTCCGGCGCGGTCCGCGACCCCGGAGGCCCCGGATCGCGGCCGCTTGGACCTGCGCTCCGCGCTCTGGCGCTACGGCCTGGCCGTCGGCTGCGGCGCCCTCGGTAAGACAGGGGGTGGCTTCCCGCCACGGGGACGTGGGGTGACTGGGCACGACCCTCCGTGCTCGGGCCAGGAGGAAGAGGGGCGCTCTCCTCCCGGAGCAGGAGGGGCGGGCGGGCGACTCCCCGAGGCGCGCGGAGCAGCGCGGCGCCAGGAAGAAGAGGCTGACAGGCTCGGGTGTCCCCTCCGCTCACTCGGCGACCTTGCGCGACCCGTTTCCGCATCTTTTAAATGGGGATGGACATCTGTGAAGGTTATGATTAACACAAGGTTGTGGGGTGTAAGAGAAACACAACCGTTACTGTCACCAGTGTAATTTATTTGGTGGGCACTGGAGGGGTCGGTGCCCCCAGTGAAAACCCCTCACCGCAGCCCCTGCTCTTCCTGCAGGGACTCTGGTCCTTGGGGCTGGACTGCTCTTCTCCCTCCGATCCGTGCGTTCTGTGATTCTGCTGGCCGGAGGGCAGCAGGTGACCCTCACCACTCACGCCCCCTTTGGCTTGGGGGCCCATTTCACCGTTCCCCTGCACCAAGTATCCTGCATGGCCCACCGCAGTGAAGTCCCTGCCATGTTGCCTCTGAAGGTCAAAGGCCGGCGCTTCTACTTCCTCTTGGACAAAGCTGGACACTTCCCGAACATGCAACTCTTTGACAACACTGTGGGTGCCTACCGGAGCTTGTGAAGGACGGACTTTGGGTCACTCCCCTCTCAGAGGGGAGGGGATAAACAGAACCTTAGGGTCACACAAGGGGGCCCAAGATTCATAAACAGCAAATAAAGCAGCAGTCATGCCAAGAGCAGCTGATTACCTCTAAATGTGCATTTATGTCTGTTTAGCCTTCATTCCTTTCTCCCATCCACCTACCTACAGTGCCAAGAACTCAGTACCAAGATGAAGGAAGAAAGTAAAATAATATTTTGGTACAGAAAAAAACAAACAGAAAACAGCGGCAGGAAGAGAAGGGGAGAGGGCTATCATCATGTTTCCCTTGTGAAGGGAAAACCGCGGCTCCCAGCATGATTGGGGCTATGTGGGGGCAGGAGGATTACAGGCACTTGGGCATAGTATTTGGCTGCAGGAAGCACATCTTTGGTTACTCTTCAGGAATGAAGAAGGCGTGACCCAAAGAGAGCATCTGTCTCAGAGCTCCCTTCGGGGTCTGCATGCTCCAGAGAGTCGTAGGCTTGAGACTTCCACTGCAGGATCTGGAACACCAAGACTACACACCACAATACCAGATTCACCCAAGAAGAGGTCTGTGGGATACAGAAGCAGGAGGGTGAGGGGCAGGGCTGTCTCAAATGGAGTCCTACCCCCACACACACACCCCTCTTATCTGTTATGGCAGGTGATAGCTCCTCAGCTCCTCAGCCTCTCACTGGTGGGCCGAGCTCAGAGTACACTGGTGAGCACCCTTCCAGCTAGACATTCATGAATCCCCAGGTCTCCACCCAGTCTTTCATAACCCAGGACCTCACTTCAGCACTGCGTAGGTTGGAGTAAAACTGCAAGGCGGTTCCAGGGGTTGTCCATGGAATTTTCTGAGCTTCAGGGCAGCTGTGAGGTCAAAGAGATCATTGGTGAGAAAGGGAGACTATACCCTAAGCACATCTCTGCTCTGGTACCCTTAGTGATGGGGGATTAAAAGGGAGGTTATAGTGTCCCCTTTGCAGATGGAAGGTGGTCAGTCCCAGCCAGGCCTACCCCCATCCCCCACTGCCCATTACCTAGTTGTGCTGTGCAAGGACGTGATGGAGTTGCAGAGAGAACTGGTGCCATATCGAAGGATACAGGCAAACACTAAGACCAGGAAGATGGCTACAGTGGAGATGACCAGTGTGACGCGGAGCCCTACTGGACCTCTGTGAGCAGGAGAGGAGGAGCCCTGTGGTTGAGATGGGACTCTTCCCACCTCAACCCCAGGTCCGCAGTGGGGCAGTCACCTGCTGCAGTCCATGATGCAGCTGATGTAGACCCAGAAGAGCAGGAGCAGGAGACAGTAGAGGGCCAGGAGGCCAGTGGCGCCAGCCACAAAGTAGCAGACAGATGGGGGCACGAGGGGTAGGATAAGGCCAGTGAAGAACCATTCAGGGTGGCCACACCACAGAGGGGGCAGCTGCCACTGAAGGAGCCCTGTGGAGAGAAGCTGCTGAATCCTGGTTCCAGGTCAGTCCCTCTGGATGCAGGCTTGTGGCAGGTGTTAGGACCGTGGCCACTCTAGGACGTTATTTGTGTGGTGTCAATTACTGATTCCGGGCCAGGCAGGTGAATATAGGAGAGCCTGCTGGGGACTCAAACCTCCACTGGCCAGAAGGATCAGAAGAGAGACAGTGGTTGTGTAGTACAATTGACTTCAGAGGCAGCTCAAGTTCTGGTCTCCCCACTGTGCAGAAATCCTAGGAGTAAACCCAGACCTTTGTGTAGCCTTCATCCACTAACTGCTAATCTGCCGAAAATAGGCGTTTTAACAGTGCCCACTTCATAGAAATTAAGTGAGCCCATGCATGATAACTTATTAACAAGACTGCCTGGCAGAGCCGAGTAGCCACTCAACGTCAGCTTCTGCTTTGATGTAGGCGATTTCTACATCTCTATTTTGCCCTGTAACACATTGGTGCAATCACGTGGTGGCGTGATCGCCACTATACTAAGCTTTATTTCAGGGAACAGCTCTGTACAAGGGGTTTCTGATGGAAGCAGGGCCGGGCCGACTTCGGGAGGGTTAAGAGCACGCAGCAGGGGCTCCCGGGCCCGGCTGTATGTGGCGCTAAAAGCCGCTCCGGAAGGGCTCATCCTTCCCGCGAGGGCACGACAACGAAGGAAGAGCCCCCGGGGGAGGGGACGGCAGAGCGCGACCAGAACTGCCGGCCCGCCCCGCCCCGGGGCTCCGAGGGCAGCTCGCGGGCGGCCACAGGCGACAGTGGGCCCCCGCCCCGCCCCTGGGTCCAGGTCAGCGCCGCGACCGCCACGGTCCCGCACACGCAGGCGGCGACACAGCAGCGGGGGCAGCGCCATGGCGTCTGACGCCCCGCCCCATCCGGCGCGCCCGCGGGCGGGGCGACTACTTCCGGGGCGGGGCGGCGCGCGCGCGTCAGAGCGGCAGGTGGAGCGAGTAGTCGGCCAGCGCCCAGCGGCGGGCCGGGCGCGCCGTGCGGCCGATCATCGGCAGCTTCTGCACGTAGCGCGAGGCGGGGCTGGGCCCGTGCGGCGCGGGGAAGGCCGTCTGGAAGAGGCGCCCGCGGCAGCGCCGCCCCGCCTGGCGCCCCGCGATGATGAAGCGGAAGTGCGGGGCGCCGCGCGGGGCGAAGCGGCTCTTCTGGAAGACGTCGCGGGTGCCGGCGCCGGGGCCCTGCTGCCGGGGCGCCCCCCGCGCCCGGTGCACGCGCGGCAGCGGCCGGCTTTCCGAGGGGGCGGGCACCGACGCCGACGGGGGCCCGCCGCCCGCGCCCCGGGGGCTCTCGTCGCCCTGCGGGCTGACCATAGCGCTGGCCGTCAGCTGCGGCATCTTCCGCACCGAGTCCGGGGCGGCCGCCGGCTCCTTCTTGTCCCCGGGCGGCCGCGGGGCCGTAGGCGCGGGCTGGCCCGTGCCGAAGCGGGTGGCCAAGCTGTCGCCGAAGAAGGCGTAGAGCTCCCGATAGATGTCCGCCAGGGTCACCGAAGGGGATGGATCCTCCGGCCTTACACCCCCCGGAGGCAGCGGGAGGCCGGACCCGAAGCCTGGCTCTGTACCGCTCCCGGAGGGCGACTCCTGCAGGAGGAGGCTGTCCCACGGTAGGTCGTCCGGGCGCCAGCACCCCCTGCGCCCGGGGCCACCTCTGTTGGGCTCTGCCGCCTGGGCCTTCATCTTCAGCAGTCGCTCTACGGCCACCTGGAAGGACAGAGCGAGGAGGACAGACAAGAACTAGGAGGAACCTGAGCCCATCAAGTCCCCTAAAGGAAACTTGCCCAGCTCAGGCAGGAAGGGGTGCTGGGAGGGGCTGGCACTCACCAGAATGGCTCCATAAACTTTGTGCCCATCTGCTTTGACCTGAGCATTTGATACAGAATAATCATCCAGCACAGCCTGCAAATTTGTCCAGTAAGTAGACAGGTGTGGGTACAGAACTCGTTCTACGGCCTGGAAGGAAGAGGAGAAATGCAGTAAGCACTTCTTTGTTGCTTATGGCCACTCAAGAACCCTTTCCCATGAAAGACCTACCCTTCTCTCTGATCCTGGGTAGGATACCATCCTCCTAATTCCCCAGATTCTGTCCTCGGTGCTTACTTTGCATATTCAACCAACCTTCGTTTGGAACCAACTATATACCCAAGCCTCTACTAAGCACTGGGAATGAAGAGAGGACACCAAGACTGACAGACAAGATAAAATGACCTCATATCATTGTACATGTGTCAAGGAGCAAGAAAGCATAAGCCATGCCCTTTGGTAACACAGCAGTTTACAGTCTGCAAACCATTGACCTATGCAATCAGTAGGCAGTTACTGCCCCACTCAGATGTAAACTGGGACTCAGTTCAATTCATCTGCACAAAAACAGATCAGAGACACAGACACTGATTATATTAACTTTAAATCCTGTAGTTAATTTGGGAGAAAGCACTCAAGACTTCACAGAGGAAGTGACATTTATGATGGGCGTGGACAGATAAGGAAGAGTTCTTTGGTCACTCATCCACAGCCCCTGAGGATTTGAAAATGTTGACGAATTCCTAGAAAAGTATGACTTACTGCTGACTCAAGGAGAAATAGGGAAGCTTAAATAATCCTATAACTTACAGATATTGAAACAGTAGTTAAATAAAAAATACACTATATCCCAATAAAAGTTTTGTTTTAAGAATATACCATAACCGAGTTGAGTTTATCAGAGAAATGTAAAAATGATTTACTATTAGAAAATGTGTATGTATAATTAATCACATTAACAGGTAAAAGCAGAAAAACCTTGGGATCATTTCCAAAGATGCAGAAAAAGCATTTGATAAAAATTCAACGTAAATGCTAAAACTAAGAAGAAAGGATATATATTAACATACACAAAAAGTACTCATTATCCCAAATGAGAAAGGATATTAGTATTTTGTTTTAAACTGGAAATGAGACAAGGATGCTGTGATAGTTTGAGATTATTTTTGTGAATCCCAAAAAAAGAAAGATTGTAGATTAACCTGTTCCTCTGGGTGTGATACCCTTTGATTAAATTAAATTCAGTGAGTGATCTTTGATTAAGTTTACTTGATAAAATCAATTTAGGGCTTCTGGTTGGGCTATATCAGTAAGGCTTAACTCAGGTGGAATCCTCACCCCCTTGGTGGGCTGATATAAATGGACACACGGGAAGAGAGTTCTGTCAAGTTTGATCCAGAGAAATGAGCCATTTGCCTGGTAGTCTGCAGCTGACCTTGGGCAGAGAGCTAAGACTGATAAAGAAAGCCCAGAAAGAAACAAGCCCTATGCCAGGAGAGAGGAAGCCCTGAGAGCTAAGCCTACAGCTGAGACTGGGAAGAAGCTGGGCCCACAGAGCCTCAAAAGGAAGAGGAAGCCCAGGAAGGAGAGACCAGGGGGAGATCAGAGACCATCTTGCTTCAACACATGGCAACTGACTGGTGAGAAAGCAACCTTGAGTTGGACTCTAGGGCCTTGTAACTGTAAGCTTTTACCTCAAACAAACACCCTTTATAAAAGCCAACAGGTTTCTGGTACTTTGCATCAGCACCCCTTTGGCAGACTAAGATGCCCACTATCATTTGCAAAATTATATTAGTGGTCCTGCGATAAGAGAAAGAAACTAAAGACATTAGGATTGGAAAAGAAGAAATGAAGCTGTCATTTGCTTGTGATATGACCACCTTGATTAAAAATCCCAAAGAATCTATGAATTATTTGAAATGATCATTAAAATAGCTGGATATAAGATCAATACACAAAAGTCAACTGCATCTCTATACACCAAGAAATGAATACCTTGAAAAGGAGACACCACTATGACAGCATCAAAGAATAACAACAATCTAGGAATAAATTTAATAACGTATGTGTATGTTCTCTTCAGGGAAAATTGTGAAAGCATCCTGAAAGACAATGCAGACTTTTAAAAATGAAGAGATATGACATGTTTCCACAAACAAGATTTAATATCATAATGACATCAATTCTCTCCAAAACTGATCTAATAGAGTCCATGTAATTCTATTCAAAATCTCGACAGCGGCAAAGAGAATTTATTCCAGATATGCAAGAGTAGTTGAATAGAAAAATCTATTACTAGACCCTGTCATATAACAGAACTAGGGCACATAATCATTTAATCATCTCTAGATACTAAAAAAGGTATTCAACAAAAATCAACATCCATCCATGTTTTAAATAATAAGAGAGGAACCAAGGGAGATTTCCTTAACGTGATAAAAAAGAATGGGCAGGAATTTATAAAATAGGGGTAACATTAGTATTTGCCTTGCAGGATGTTTGAAGGGATAAGACAGAGAAAGCCAGTGTACCACTACTCCCAGGCCTGGCCCAAGGCAGGCGGCTCAGTAAATAGCAGCAGCAAGCACATACTGTTTTTATGAGAGGAGACACAGGAATGTTTTTTTTAACTATAAATGGGCACTCTCCCAGCTCCCTGAGAAAGGCCGAGGTCCTCACCTTCCAGCCAAGGGCATGCAGCCCCACCACTGCCCCGTAGTGAGAGCAGAGAGGTCGCACGGGGTCGGCCAGGACCTTCTGCAGGGAAAGCAGGATCTGCTGATAGAGGCCACTGACGAGGTCCCCGTGAGTCCTGTGAGGGCAGCATTCAGTCAGGGAGGGGCACGAGCCAGGCGCGGCCAACTGCACACACGAGCGGGCAGACAGAAAACAGCACTTGTAGGACGCTGGGGGGTGGGGGCTGACAAGCCTGAGGGCTGAGGGCTGAAGGAGCATTACCTTGGCATATCTGTAATGCATCTGGGGAATCCCCGTATGCCATGAAACACCAGCTGGAAAGCTCCATGGGAAAAGGCTAACCCCCGCCCCACCCCCAAATCTCTCAACAGACCGCCTCAAAGCCAAAGGCTTCACCCATCTCCCACCCACTTGGGTCTGCAGCAGTCCCGCCCTTCGCTCAGCTCTGGGCCAGTGGCTACCAGAAGATGTGGCTGAGGAGGAGGGCAGCCCCATCCCGCAGAGTCCAGTGGTCATTCAGGGGGTTGATGGAGGCAGCCAGTGGCTCTAGGACGCAGTAGAGGACACTGCCCACCAGGGAGCGGACGTAAGGCCCCAGGCAGAGGTGTGGATTCCGAACCAGGCTCCGGGCCACCTGCAGCAGCCGGTGCAGCTGCTCTAGATCGTGGCTTACAGATTTCACCTGTTGGAAGAAGAGGGGAATTAGAGGGTCACCAGGGGGCAGGCAGAAGCCCACCATCCTGACAGCATCTGCCAAGGGCTCTACACACTGCTGGGTCATCTCCTCCCCACAAAACTCTCCCCACCAGTCACTCACCCCACTGACCACATAAACAAAGTAAGGCAGAAGCGCCGCGATCTTGGAGTTAGTCTGCAGGTCCTGGAGAGCAATCTGAAAAGGAAGGGGCCACACTGC
>JAQZBX010034771.1:0-24858 GCA_029593785.1 Cabassous unicinctus | reverse complement strand
ACACCTCCTCCTTGAACAAATGCCTTTGTTCTTCATGTAAGATTTTCATGTACTGATTTCTAGAAATGCGAATCTTTAGGAAACCTCCTCCCAGAACCTCACACTGGCTGGTCTCTTTGCTCAGGTCTGATGCAATGTTGATAAGGCCATCTGAACTTTCTTCTTTTAGAGAAAGCCTCTAAACTAATTTCACAGAACAAGCTAAAACCTTCCATGTGGATAATTAGGAACCCAAATACAGTTAAGAGCATATACTGAATAAATCAGATACTGAAATGTTAATTAAACATGATGTAATTGAAGATTTATGACTAGCTATTGAGTATTTGTCTTAAAGAATCTATTATTAGAAATGAAATAAAATTCCCATACAGATCCATCATAAGAATCATCAAGAAAAATTGGTGATTGGCTATTCCACATTCTATCACAGCAGAGCCTGTACAAAAATTATACATATTTGGGTCTGCCCACAAGGCCTTAAACTAGAAAAGACAAGATAGCATGTAGAGGCAATAAAGATTAAAGGAAAGTGAAAAATTAGATCAACTCATAAAGTCCTTTTCTTGTTTACTTATAGCATATAAATATATAATGATGAAACTGATTTTTAACTATAAGAAGTTTAATAAGTAAAAATAGTTGTTGCCCTCCTCAAACTTGGAAATAAGTATATTTATTCCAGTGATATGGCTATATTTCCAAGTATATTAAGCACTCCACTTTTCAGACCACCTTCAGGCATAGGTGTGTGCATGCTAGGTATGTACATGCACACACATGCACACATAGAGAGACACACTTATATCTGTCCCCTTTTTTAAATAGTCTTACATCCTTTTTGTCCAAGACGATTATTAGTCAGCTAGATTATACATCTTAGGGCCTGGAACTAAGTCTGGCATAAGTTTCACAATGTTTAATACACTCTCAAAAGATTTTAAAAAGTCATTATTTCAAAATGTTTTAAGATGGCAATAACAAAAGAAAAACTCAAAAGTATTATAAGGTTTGGAAACTCAGTCCACCACAAAAGACATGCTTATTTGTATTCAGGGGTTCAGGCAAGTTTGTTAAGGTTTTGAATCAGTCACAAGACATACATGTGAAAACATGATGAAGACTACCTTTTCTGATTTCAGAGAAGGATGGAGAATAGCTCCAGGCATCTTTTCTGTGACAGGTTAAGACCAATGAATCCACTGCCTGTGACTCAAATGAGATTTTTAAGCAAAAGTAATTCTAAACATAATTGCAATAAACAGGAGGAGGGGTTTTTAACAACCAACGGAGATGTGGGTACAGAACATCCACCAAGTGACTCAACCAAAGGGCGTATGTTTTGAACTGTGCAAAATTCACTCATGGCATTGTGTGGGAGAAGAATCCAAGATTTTGAGTTTTCATCATGTTTATATCCTTAGTCACCATTGTCAATTTGTAGGACTTTCAGATGAGGTGGAAGTAGAGTACACCAATTTGAATTTATGCTAATCCAATCAGGTGGCTAAATTCTGAAACTTCAAGCTTTACTGAACAAAATGCTCCCTTAGATCAAGAGCCCTTTGACATCAGAGGCTTTGAAAGTAAAGGCCTGTGAGACCCACCATGTCAGGCCTCTAGGAGTTGATGTAGTTGATCTCTAAACATCCATATGACATTCATCTACCTTTGTTAAACTATCCTAAGCTCAAAGAGGAATCCTGGATTTGAAGCACTGCAGATATATCTCATCATTTTGGAAGCGGTTCACAGACTGCCTGGTAAAATAGATGCTAACCAAATACTCAGTGAATGTGTCAGTGTGGATCAGACTTTAATTTTCTATGGAAGAGTCTCAGAACAAATCTCACGATATGTCTGAATTTTCTAGTATCTGTCCTATCATTATGGCTGTTTTAAGGGGAGTTAATTTTACTGAAAGCAAACTGCCAAGGTATTGTTCAGGACTCCTTATGCTGCAAGTAACAGAGGATGAGGGGAAAGTAATGGGAGAAGATGATTCATTCTCCCTCGACCACCAAGGAGAAGTCCTGGGCTGGAGAGTAATTGGACTGTTTTAGCTCACATGCCCATCCCTAGGCCAATCACAATGGCAAGGAAAGTGCCATATGCTTTAACAAATCAGCATTCCCCTTCCCAAGCTAAGGGCAGTAACAATCCCACCCAATGGAGGGCTAAGAATGGGGGAAAGGAAGTTTTCAAGTGGAAAGTTTGAAGCTGATAGGAAGGAAACCATGAGAGAAATGGGTAGGCAACAAAAAAATGTTCAGCCGTACCAAGAAAATGTTTATCACCTGTAATTTCTTCTGATACATGGCTATATTCTAAATAATATTTAGGATTCCTGTGCTTTTTGAAACTACCTTTGCTTTCATGACACTACTGAATTCAAAACTCAGGTTTTGGTTTGGAATCAAAATTGAGATAGATGCTTACAATGTGAAAGCATCCTACACATCTTGAGAATTGTTCAATACCGGTAGTCTCAGTAACTTGTTCAGGTACTAGGTCTACAACTATGCACATTCGTGCAAAGAAAAGTTAATAAATTTTTCTAAGCCTGTTATTAAAATTCCACCTTTTATTAGTTAGTAAGCTATATCATATCTGTGACTCTTGGACACATCCTCATTACTTGGCTTAATTTTAGAGCATGCCTGGATTCTGGCAAGCTCTCAGGATCTCTGAGTACTTAGGGAACTTCAGGGAAAGGAGGCCTTTTCTATAGTAGTGATGTAGAACAGATCTAAGAAGACATTCTTATGGTTGAGAGTTCTACAGTCTGTTTCATATGGAAAAAATTGCAAGAGAATTTGTAGATTCTTCTTCCCTTAGAGCCTGAGATCAAGCTGGGATAACTGGTAGGTTTTGCCATTGTTGTGCCCATTGAAGAGTTGGAAGACAAAAGACCTGAGAAGTGGGTCTTTTGCTATTAATATTTTGATGGGAATAATGTCCCAAGATGTCCCACCATTCAATGAAGTTCATCAATATTTCTAGATCAACATAATAAAAAACTGATTCTAAGGAATAAAGAGGTAGTTGTGCCATAGACCTAACTCAGTAAAACCACTTCTGTCTGTATTCCCACCTATACGATAAATTTGAAAACACAGACATTACTTCTACCTGTCAAAAAACATGTTTTCTAATACATTCTTTAAACAGCAGCTTTGTATATGTTTGCATAGCATTTACAGTCATTTAATTTGGTCGAGTGAGATCATATTATAGACCCTCAAAAGATTAGAGGGTCTACAATCTTTGAGCAATGCTGTCATTAATGTCAAGCTAGATGGTTCACTAAATAAATACTCTAATAGAAAGTACTACCCTAACTCTGGTTAAATTGTAGGCCAAAGTCCCGTTTACATGACCTAGATGCTTGTCTAGGCCAGAATCTAAATCTTCAGGAATAAAACCTAACCGTGTTTGGTCAAGTCTGAGTATCAAATGATCCAAATACCATTATGCAGCAATATAAATATGCAATGACATCTTAGAACATCTAAGCCAAGCATTCTGAGAGATGACGTGGAAGAAGAATAAAGGAAGAATTTCAGGCCATGATAATCTGTAAATTTTCTGTGCACAGCAATTTCTATAATTAAATTTCCATGATTTCCTCATCAGGCAAATATCTTTATAATACATCAGAAGTAGACAGATGATAAAGATTGAGACAGAGATAGAGATAGAGATAGAGATAGTTGGATAGAGATAGATAGATGATAGATAGATGATAGATAGATAGATAGATAGATAGATAGATAGATAGATAGATAGATAGATAGATAGATAGATAGATATAGATAGATAGATAGGCAAATAAACCACCCTTTTCATGTTTTATCAGCTTTTCCCAGACTGTATTAGTTGTCTGTTTCCCTTCTACTTCTCATAAACCAGTTGTAGCAGTTTGACATTATTTATGAATTCCAAAAAAAAGATATTGACTATGTTTGTAAACTGGTCTGTTTCTCTGGGCATGATACCCCTTGATTGTATTAAATTCAAAGATTTTACATTTACTTGATTAAATCAAGATTAGGGCTTTGATTCAACCACATCAGTAGGGCTGACTCAGGGGTAAGTCCCCACCCCCTTAGTGGGCTGATAGAAACAGACACTCACTCAAGAAGACACACAGAAGAAGATACACAAGAAAAGAGAAACAGCTCCATAGATGTCAGAGGAGAGAACTTTGTCATGACACGGAAGAGGAGAGAACTTGTATCCTGTGGCCCTGGGAAGAGAGACGAGCCCTATGCCAGCCTAC
Source organism: Cabassous unicinctus (assembly GCA_029593785.1). Classification (NCBI taxonomy): domain Eukaryota; kingdom Metazoa; phylum Chordata; class Mammalia; order Cingulata; family Chlamyphoridae; genus Cabassous; species Cabassous unicinctus. The sequence goes on along the minus strand of JAQZBX010034771.1, from coordinate 20,576 downwards.
AGCTCAGATTGGAAGAAGCTGGGTCCATGAAGCCTTAAGAAGAAGGAAGGAGAGACCAGGCAGAGACCACCCGCCATCTTTCTTCAACACGTGGCAACTGACTTGGGTGAGATAGTACTTCTTATGGTACCTTGAATTGGACTCTTTAGGGCCTTGTAAATGTAAGCTTTTATCCTAAATAAATACCCTTTACAAAAGCCAACAGATTTCTGGTACTTTGCATCAGCACCCCTTTGGCTGACTAATGCACCAGTGTTACACAGTGGATATTGGAAAGAGCACTGGAGGGATAGCAGTGAGCATTTCAGGACTCTCAGTTCTATTCCAGCTTTGCACTGGCCAGCTGTGGGGCAGCTAGTGGGGTAGCTGTCCTTTCTGCCCCTCAGTTTTCTCATCAATAAACTCCTGAAATTTAGAGGCAAGCTATTAACACAAGTTTGATGCAGGCAGATCTTTTATGGAAACAGTGGTAAGTGGTGATCCTACCTTGATCCCATCTGTGATAAGCTTCCAGGATCCCCCTTAAGGATGAAGGTGCTCATCTCCAGAGCTACTGGAAGATGCTGCTGACCCAAGAGGAATTTTGGAATTGCCCTCCACTAAAGGGAGCCTCTCTCAAGGCTGCCCCTCCCAAGTTTCTGGCCCCTCCCTTGGAGCAGGCCACGTCCAGTGACTGGTAGTATGCAGAAGGAGGAGCATAAAAGAACAGCCCCTTGCTGGTCCCAAGGTGGAATAATTAAGGGCCACCTCAGCTCCTGGGCCTCACTTGGGTTGGCTAAGTCTTCTGTTGCTGCTGCATCATAGCCCAACTTCTCCATTTGCCTAATCTTGCTTCCCTAACTCCCTAACAGGGGTTGCTGCCAAGCATACTTCCCAATAGATTTTGTGCATGCAAATTTTAGTTTCAGAATCTGTTTTCCTGAGAACCCATCTTAAGGCACCATCCAAAGTAGGTTGGTGGTCATCTAAAGATGAATTGTATTATCAGAGAGCCTCAACATAATTCAGATGATGGCATTATAAAAAGGTGTTAATGTGCCTTAAATGCTCATTTTAAAACCAGAGGGGAATCAGCAAATCCATTATATGCAGCATCTAGAAAGGTCCTGGCACATCGTAGGTGTCCAGTAAATATTTGTAGAATGATTGAAGTAAAACTGTTTTCACCACTTCACTAGACAAAAGGATAAACTGAGGTTAAAAACAGATGGTCTTAACCAAAGGCTCTTAACTTCCCTCTGAGTGTTCGTCAATCCCTCCCTCTCCCAGGGGAGTCCTGTAGGAGGACAAATCCAGGCAACAGAACTGATTCCTGAGGGCCACACCCACTGCTGATAGAACAATTCCACCACCAACTCTGGGGGCTCTTCTGACTCCAGAAGAAGCACTTTTTCAGAAAATAAAATAATTTAAAAAAAGAAAGCATTTTGCTTTTCCAAATGAAAATACTAAATCGTTCTGAGTGTGTTTATTTAAATCCAGAAATATAAATCTGGAGATTGGGAGAGGAGGCAGGGAAAGGGAGATTAGGGTTGTGATGGTGTGTGTCTTTTCCTTTTTATTATTTGGCTTGGACAGGAAATGCGTGCATCTAGTGATTGGAAGCAGCTGTGGACAGTGACATCTGGGGCAAGAATCAAGCAGAAGTTCCTGCAGATGCAGCTCTGGAAGCAACTCCCTTAGCTGCTTCCCTTTCACTATAAACTTCCCCCACATACTCTGCATCCCCTGTCCACAAGCCCTGCCATGCTCCCCTTCCTGTCTCTAACAGCTACTGTGTGTGAGCAATGGAAATGTGCAGGAGACAGGTTTCACTTAGGAAAGTTCAAAGCAATAAAAAAAAAACCTGGTTGAAGTGGTAACGCAGACTCAGGTGGGTTCTGAACAGTATGTTTACCAGGAAGTGATCTTTCAGACTCCAGAAGTAACGCAGTAGTGCTGTGTAGCTATAGTACGTGCCTGCTGGAATGCCTTATGGTATTAGTCAAAACAGGCTGGGTTATGCTGTGGTTTAAAAAAAAAAATGACTCCAAAATCTCAAGTATATTTTCTTCTCTGACATGTTCCATGGCCATCAGGTATCAGCTCCAGGCTTAAAGTGAAAGAGCGGCCCACACTGGGGACATCGCTGGACCCCTAAAAGAGGGAGGAAAGAGAGAGAGAGAGAGAGAGAGAGAGATGGCTGACCAAGTGACCAAACTCTGGCTTTTAGCCTTTCTGTTGGAAGTGATATGTGTCACTTTTGCCCTCATTTCATTGGTCAAAGCAAATCACACGATGAATTCTGGATTCAATAGGATGGAGATGCACAATCCTCTTGTAGGCAGGGACAGCAAAAGTCACAGGACCACTCCTGGAGTGGATTTGAAAGCAAAGGCTAAGAGTGCTTAAGTGACTTGTCCAGGAACACCCAAATAAACGGCAGGGGGGGTTACCCAGAGGTTTTGGTGGAACCTGCCATTGTGCTGCACCCTCCTGAAGCCCCAATACCTAGAGCCAGTGCCTGGCACTGGGTGGTCATTCAGTTAATGCTTGTCTGAATGATTAAATAAACAAATGAGTAAATGAATAGCTGAATGACTGAGACATCTACTCTGCCGATGTCTTATCTCAGCAATGCTAGTTTACAGAAAAGACCTACTGGCGAAACTAAGTTGGAAAAGGCAATTTACAAAGTATAACCCTCAAAGTGTCACCTTTCATAGCTCTCACGAGCACAGGTCATCCTTGGCAGCCCTGTCAACACAGATATGCTGAAGAAACTGTGGCAACACTGAGAGGCTCCATTTTTATATCAAAAAAAGGCACCAGAGAGGCTGGCCAGGCTACATTTTGAGCTGGAGCCAAAAAGCTATTGCAGTAGCACACATGGAGACTCTGTGTACTTTTCCATTGTGTGAGATTGAGCTACTGTGTAATATTTCCAGGCTGGCTTTTCTGTGATGGCTTGAACCAGAGCTTAACAATTTGTAAGAAAAATCTTAAATTTATGTCCAATGTATACAATACTCTTCAGCCACAGGCATTTCCCAAACCTTAACCCCAACTGTCTGGGGCAATGGCAAAATCTTGCTACAGCACTGAGTGTAATGTAAACAAGACTACTGAGATCATTTGTTCAGATAGTTTTTCAGTGAACATATGCAAAATAAAAAGACAATTGACAGTTTCTTTACTTTTCAACTTATTCTCAATTTTTTTAAAATTTGGCCAATTTCAACTCATGAAGACAGATTAAAATTTTTAAATAGTAAAACTCTGATGAAAAGTTAGCCATTCATTTCCATGTGAATGTTTCTTTTTTCCTGAATGGGAAGGGGGCTGAAGAGTCCGTTAAAATATTTTGTATGCCATTATATTCAAGGCAGAATGCACGAAGAGCAAATAGAGTGGAGAGAAATATGTTATAGTACCTACAAAATATAGCCCATTGATTTTATTTAAGCATTTAAAGTGACTTTGACTCACTAAAATTTGATATATGTTATAAATATTAAAAGTTCTTTAAAGGAGAAACTTATATCTGTATTTTGTGTATCATCCACTGAGTTTCCAGTGAGGTCCTATACATAGCAGATGTTCAGTGCAAACTGATCAGCGGTAACGAGCTTATCAGGGAAGAAAACTTGGCAAATGTACTTCTTGTGTTTCCATTTGGTCTTACAGTCTTAAGGCTCACCATTCATTCACCTAAAGTCTTCCCAGATTGGGAAGTGTTATCAAGTAAAGGAACATTGCAATTTCACAAAGTTGCCTCTCCCATTTTAGGAGCCATGACCCCTTAATCTCTTTCTGAGGCAGAAGACCTCAAAGGTCTTCCTTCTCAGGGCCAATTACCTGCGTAGAATGAGAAACACAATTCCTGAGTGGATAATTTCTCCCAGCAGCTAGAGACCATCAGCTGGTCTTTGGTCAGGACATGGTAAGTGTATGTGTACTTATTCTGTTGAATGGTGTCTTGAGTGGATACGTGGTCTTATTTTCAGCCATGTGCCAATAACAACAATGGAAACATTTATTGTATGTCCTCTGTGTGCCAGGTCATCTTCTGAGCACTCTATATGCCTTAGCACATTTAATACAACCTCTAAGCCATGGCGCATGGTTCTCAATCTGGTGACCAATTAGAATCACCTAGGGAGTTTTTTAAAACCCCAAAATGCCCAGGCTGCACCACAGGGCAATTTAACCAAAATCTCTGGGGGCAAGACCCAGACATCAGTGGTCAAGGTAGTATAGGATAAGTAGTTTGACCTATTCCAAAAGTTCAGGGCACAAATACAGTCATACAACTTCAGTTACTCCCTTAAGACTTTCATTTAGTAGGATGAAACCTAATAGCTGCTTCTTGAGACTCACTCCCCAAATTATCCAAGAAATGGGAACACATTCAGTCCAGATTTGGGGGTTGGGCGAGGCCTTCTGTCCTCCAGGTGCCAGGCAGAAAGACAGATAGTCTGACCCATCAGTCCCTGCTGCCATTGCACCTCATTGCCACAGGGTATCATTGATGGGGTGGGTCCCACAGCACTCCATGGATGCAGCTTGTCTTTGTTCCTGGGATGCTCTGGCTGGCCCAAACCTTGCCCAGAGACTGCACCTAAGGTCAGGCTCTTTCAAGGGTCTCATTGCCCTTCCCTGTCACTGAGTCGTGGTAGGACCACAGAGTGTACCCTGGAATTGTGTCAAACTCCAAATCTTAGCGAGAGGGGAAGAAATGGATGTGAGTGGTGGTGTGATGGTAACTGTACCTTCCTCTTGCACTCTTAACTTGTGCTTGACAGTGGTTATCTGTGATCCTGGTAGCAACCCAAATATTTCCCCTTTGTTTGCTTCTTGCCTATGCTTTCTCCCCATCCAACACATGGAGAGAAGAATGGCATCCTGCAGCCAGTAATGAGTAACATCTCTCCCTCTCATGCTATATGTGTCAGTCAGAGAAGGCAGGAACCCTGCCCGCTTTTCATTACTTCAACAGGTTTGGAAAACAGAACTTAAAGGCACCCACTATTCTGATGGCTCAGACCAAATCTATCTTACTAGAAGATCTTCAGTTAAGATGGAAATGTTTTGCATCTGTACTGTCCAATTTCGTGGCCTCTAGCTACATGCGACTATTAAGCACTTGAAACATTGCAACTAAGGGGCCAATTTGTTTTTCATTTTAATTTTAATAACCACATGTGGCTAGTGGATATGGTATTGGACAGTATAACACATGACAATTAGTCTCTCCTTTCTGCAGCCTCAGTCCTGGATTTTTGTGCTCACTCTGTTATGGGTTTTGAATCCTGGGGCAGTCAGTTGTTAGCTGTTAATCTTAGGAATATTACTTAACCTCTCTTTTTTCAGTTTATTAATTTATAAAATGAAGATAATTTCTTCCCCTTAAATTTCTGTGAGGCTGAGGGAACAATAGTGATAAATAATAATAATAACAGCCAATAATTTCTGTGTTTCTACTATGTGCAAGCAATCAGTCCATGGGAATTTCATGCATTCTTTTATTTAATCCTTGTAATGAAGCAATGAAGAAAGTACAATTATTGTCCTTGTTTTACAAATGAAGAAACTGAGTCACTTTTCAGAGACTAGAAGGCTTGCTTTCTCCCAAGGCTGGTATCTTCTGGCTGACCAGAAATCTTTGGGGTTTCCTGGTTTTTCTATCACATGGCAATGCACATGCGATGTCTTCTCTCTCTCTTCTGGGTTGCGTTGACTTCTGGTTTCTTGTCCTTCCCATGGCTTCTCTCTCTATGGCCTTCTGCATAGGCCCTCCAGTAACAGGGGTAAGACCCATCCTGATTCAGGTGGTCCACACCATAACTGATGTAACTTCATCAAAAGTTCCTGTTTACAATGGGTTCACACCCACAGATTTGGATTAAGATTAAGAACATATGTATCTGGGGTACATACAGGTCTAGGCCACCACCACCCCTTGGTTCTTCTGAGCCTCTCAGCCACTAGCACACACCTCTGTACGTGTGCCATGGCCTGCACAACTGTCTGGAGAGCTAACAGCAGGAGTCATGACTAGTCCTCTGGAGAATCGTAGAAGGACCTGAGTGGGATATCAGGGGATGGCAAAAGGCGAGTGTCAAAGAGTGGGAAAAAGAGAAGAGCAGCAAGCTTCTTCACCAGTTCTTGTGTCTGTGGGATTGCTAGAACCAGGCAAGTGGTAAGACTGTGGAGGCACCCAGAGCTAGACCCAGCCAGATTCTGCTAACCCCAGAAGGCTCCAAGTTACTTTCCAGAAAGAATCCAGCCCCACAGCTGTTTTCTCAATGGATTCAACACTTAGTTCCCATTACCAAAAGTTCAATTTCCTTCCCTGCTATTCCTTTGGAGGCCCATTCATCCCCAACAGTCCCCAGTGAGTACCAAAGCGAATTATTTTTCAGTCAGTGGCAACAAAGGGGTGATTCCTAGTACATTGTGTTTGTAGGGAAAAAATCCCAACCATATGGACTGAAGTGTCAACGACGTTGGCCTCTAATTTTGCCTGTTAATGGCCATGGGAAGAGGTCTAAAAGATTTGGGTGGGATTTCCACACAGTATGTCCAAGCCATACCTGCAAACCACTCAAGGTTGTCATCCTACAGGTACAGGAAATAAGAGTGTGCTTCCACAGGACCTGATGAGTTGGGTGAGAACAGCAGGATTGTGAATTGGACTCATATGCCTAACTGGCCTTGCACCAACTTTCTCATAATGAGTAAAATTGAGAAAAGGAGTCCAGAAACATATCCATGAGTGCTTAATAGGATTTAGATGGCTCTACCTCATTAACTTTGGGAACCCTATCAAAGTATGAAATTACAGCATCATCCCATCATTCTAAGGACAACTCTCAGACTTTGAAATCTAATGGAGCATGCCCTGCAGGTTTTTGGATCTGTTGGGTACCTGTGAGGCATTTCCCTCCCAATTTCTCCTTATGGTAATGCAATGTTGATTCTATGTATGACCTTCCTTTGTATATTGGAAGCAGATAATGTGTTTTCTAAGTTTCACAGGTCTACAGCCAGAGAGGAACTTTGCCTCAAGACAAACTGTATTCCTATAAGTGATGGTGATGTGATTTTATACTTAGCATTGCTACTGAAATGATTTAAAATTTTTGGAATATTGTGATGTAATGAATGTCTTTTGCATATGGAAAGACATGTCTTTTTTGGAATTCAGAGGGTGGAAGGAGGCAGTTTGAGATTAATTTTATGAATCCCAAAAGGAGAAAGATTATGTTTATAGACTAATCTATTTCTCTGGGTGTGATACCCTTTGATCTCATTAAATTCCGTTTAGGACCCTTTGATTAGATTGCTTGATAATATCACTTTAGGCCTTTTGAATGAACTACATCAATAAGGCACGGCTCAGATTGAGTCTCCACTCTCTTGCTGGGGCTGATATAAGTGGATACACAGAGAGAAACTCTGGCAGACACAGGAAAAGGAAGCCACCATGTTTGATCCTGCCATGTAAGAGAGAGGACTACAGGATTGCTTTTGCATGAAGCCCCAAGAAGCTGGGCCCACAGAGCAGTTCAAGAGTATATGGTGAGCTCAGAGGGGAAGGCTGAAGCCTCAGCAGAAATCAGTGGCCATCTTGCTTCACCACATGGCAGCATGCTGGGATCAACAGTAGCTGACTTTGGTGAGAAAGCATCTCTGATGGTGCCTCGGTTTGGACTTTTCATGGCCTTGGGACTATAAACTTTTACTCCAAATAAATCCCCTTTATAAAAACTGTATTAGTCAGCCAAAGGGGTGATAATGCAAAATACCAGAAAAGGGTTGGTTTTTATAAAGGGTATTTATTTGGGGTAGAAGTCCACAGATACCAGGCCATAAAGCATAAGTTTCTTCCCTCCCCAAAGTCCATTGCCATGTGTTGGAGCAAGACAGCTGCCGACATTTGCCAGGGTTCAGGCTTCTTGGGTTCCTCTCTTCCCAGGACTGCGTTTCTCTCTGGGCTTATCTCCTCTGTTTCTTCCACAAGGTCAGCTGTAGACTATGAGGCTCTCTAGGCTTTACTTCTCTCCACAAGGCCATCTATAGACTATCAGGCGAATGGCTTGTCTCTATCCAGGGGCCTTCTCTCCTTCCTCACTACCAAGCTCTCTTACTTCCCGGGGTTCCATTTCAAGACTCCAACATCAAAACTTCTCTCTCTGTCTTTTGCCTTGCCTATTATATTTGATTCCCCCACCCACCAAGGGGTGGGGCTCAGCACCCTACTGATGTGGCCCAGTCAATGCCCTAATCATAACTTAATCTTGCCCAGATGAACAGATCAGTGTACAAGCATAATCCAATATGTTTTTGGAATTCATAATTACACCAAACTGCCCAAAGGCTACAAAAACCATACCATTTCTGGCACTTTGCATCAGCACCACTTTGGCAAACTAAAACAATTCCAGAGTGACCTAAACAGTTCTCTGTTGTTCACATCACCCCACTTGCCCTGAACCCCAAAGACATAGGCCACAGCTGCTTCTCTCAAATGTGTTCTAGAATTTCTAGAGTTTGTTGGCACACAGAGAGAAGACGCTCTGGTAGTAAGGTGCTCTCTTTTTGAATCTCTGAGTAGGTAGCCAGTGCTCTGATTTTTAGTTACATTGTATGTTTATTTGGAGCAGCTTGGGAGGGGTGTCAGGGTCTGCTGCAAATTCTAATAAGGAAGCCCTTCCAAGCTACACCTTGGCTCTACCACGTTTGTATCCGAAATGAACAAGAAACTGAATGTGGGAGATTTTTTTCTTTTCTTTTCTTTTCTTTTTTTTTTCTTTTGGCAGTAGAGGAAAGATAGAACGGGAAAGTGTGAATAGACAGTCTTCTATGTAAGAACATTATAAAGAAAATCCCCAAATACTTAAGTTGTTGTGAAAGAAATTTTTCCAGAAATTTATTGTGATGTTTTTCTCAGAACAAATACGCTTTCAGAGAATCAAGAGACCCTTATTTCCCATTCCCAAAACTATTTTGTGCCATTAAAGCATTTTCCTGACATGGACACTATGCCAACAAAAAAAAAAGTTACCAGTTTATACCACCGTTGGCTTGGACTTGACCTAATCTGATTTCCTGAGAAGGAAAAGCAGTTAATCCATCTTATCAGCAACACGTTTTGCGAACGCAACCAGCACATGCTTCTTGAGGAGGCTTGAGCAATGCGTATGATCTGAATGAGGATTCATGCAATCACCATCTATTCTCACAGCTATCCTGAAATAACCCTGTGGGAACGTCGTGAACCTGAGTCAGGTCACCACACGAAGGAACTCCAAGTGCAGCTTCCCTCACAAGGATGGTTTGGATATTTGGCAATGAGGAAGAGATCTAGCCACATGACTCTTCAGTGAGGAAACTGCCTTAGTTTGCCAGTTACCAGAAAGTCTTCTGAGTAGAAGATACTATTCAGGGAACCCAGTTGGTAATATCACTACGAACATCTCTGCAGGTGAATTACGATGTGCAACCTGTTCAGCCATTTCGCCTCGACTCTTTGGTAAGAGAGGAATCAGCCGACCTGGAGTGTGATAACATCTTTTTTATTCAGCTTTCAAAGTTTCAACATTAAGTGTGCCATCTCATGGAAGTCCTCATTCTTTTTTTTTTTTAATGTTTCAAAATGAGAATACTACTCCTTCTTTGATAAAAGGCCACTACCCACCCTTTGGAGACTTAGCTCAGGCATCACCTACTCTGGAAATGTTTCTATGACACCCCTTCCTCTGCACCCCAGACCTAGAGCACTCCCATGGCAACCCAGACTTCCCTGCAATGCAGATCTCACCACAATATAAAGAAATGCCCTGCTTAAATATCTTCCACAACCGACTGGAAGTCTCTCCAGGCCAGAAACTGTGTCTTCTTCTTCCTGTGTCTCCATCCAGAACACAATGGCTGGCACAAAGCAGGTTCTCTGCAACTGTTGGTTGAGCTCAAGTGAACAGAGACCTTTGGGAATGGGATTTCCCAGTGCTATAAATGGGCTATTTTAAGTTCCCTTCCTACGTGAAATACAAGGGGGCTTTTCATAGTCACTAAATCTCCTATGAGCCATTTCTCAAAATTAAAAGATGTTTAACAAGTATTTTCGGCTACGCTAACCCCTGGTATTTTCCGGCCTTCAGCCGGGGATGTTGTATATGCTGTGACCCATTGCCTCTTTTCAACTGTCTTGATGCTTGTTTTTTTTTGTTGTTTTTTTTTTTTTTCATCTCCATGGTGTTTTTCCTTCTACAAATTATACTTCCCTTCGGATCTCTTCTCTCTGGCAGTGTACAGGCCCATAAAAGTAAAGTTTGCATAGCTTTCCTGATTTTTACAGGAAGCTTTAAGAAATAGAGGAATATTCTCAGTGTTTTAAATAAGGCTCGTTTGCCTATTGACGGTCTACCATTTCAGTAACCCATTAAAATCCAACAGAAAAAACGTGAACAACATACTTGGCCTTTTTAATGAAAAGCCATAATTTTATTTAATTGTCATAAATGGGCTAATTTTCAGGTCCCAAGGTAAACAAGGTATAAAGGAGCAAATATACAATAAACTCAACGTATAATCAAAATTCTCGGGGGCCTTGAAACTGTAGATCTAAAAGGATCTTCTCCTTATAGGTTCCTCATTGTTCATATGACATTAGACTGTAATCTAAGTACCAAGAAAGCAGAGGCCTTATCTGTTTTGCATATTGTTCTCCCCAGCATTCATCATGGCACCCAGCACACAGAAGTCTCAATTAATATTAAGACTTAAATACATAAAGACTTTAAATACATAAATTAAGATTACTGAATAATTAAATGGGTGGTGTTAATAGAAGAAAGCAGGCCCAAATGGATGGGAATACTAACTTATTCCTCAGCATACCTCAGTGTAGCACTGGAAACAGAGAAATTTCTTAATCCAAATTGAAACCCCAACAATTAATCTACCAGTCACTAAGATTATATACAAATTATACATAAAATAAAGCTAAAAGACTCAGTTCTTGCTTTCAAGACATTTACACTCTAGCTATGGGCCTGATACACACATGAAATTAACAACAGGAAAAACAATAAACTGTTCTGCCCTTCTGTCTTTTTTTTTTTAATATTTATTTTATTTATTTATTTCTCCCCATCCCCTCGTTGTTTGCATTTGCTGTATCTGTTTGTTATGTGCTGGTCTTTTTTTTAGGAGGTACCGGGAACGGAACCTGGGACCTCCCATGTGGGAGGGAGGCATTTAATCACTTGAGCTACCTCTGCTCCCTGTTTTGTTGTGTCTCTCATTATGTTTTCCTCCATTTGTCTCTTGCTGTGTCATCTTGTTGCATCAGCTCACCATGCCAGCCCATCGCATCAGCTTATTGTTTTGTTTGTCTTCTTTAGGAGGCACCAGGAACTGAACCCAGACCTCCCATGTGGTAGGTGGGAACTCAATCGCTCGAGCCACATCCGCGTCCCTCCTTCTGTCTTAAACACTTAACTGGGAAAAACTATATGTGGCAATGCCATATTCCAGATTCCATGATTTTTTATGGAATATCTATGGGGGAAAATGAGTATTTCCCAAACTCTAGTTCAAAATCAAGAAGAGTTGAGTTTTCCTAGGACATTAGAGATGAGGAAAGCTCAGAACTATGAACCTCCAATTAAGGCACCCTTAACGGAATAACCTGGAATGCTACTGATATCAGTAATTATATTTATGGGGTTAAATAGTGAGCCAAGCACTTTCCACTATTCATTTAATCTTTCTAACCCCATGAAAATGGCTGCCATTACTTTATTATCACCATGTTAGAGATTTAAGAAACTGAAGCTCATTGTGATTAACTTATTATGTGACTACTGAGAGTCTGGGCTTGGGTCTGACCGGTAGTCAGATATCATAGCCCACACTCTGACACCACTGGGTAGAGGGCATGGAAGGCTTGCACTGTGTTTTCCAGCTAGTCAGTGCTGTTGCTTCCAGAGCATAATTGAGCCTCAAAACAACTCTGGAAAGTATCATTTTATCCTGTTTATAGAGGAGGAAATTAAGGCTCAGGCAGACTAAATAACTTCCCCAAATTACAGAGCACGTAATTGGAAGAGCCAGGACGCTTGAGACTCCCAATGTTGATTTCTGTTCACTCTACCATTGTGCTTTTCATATGGCAAGTGTGGTCATCATTCTGTCACAAAATTTGGGGAAGGCCTATGCTTCCAGAAAATATTGGACTTCAAGGTGCTCCTGTGAACTAAAGGAAAGAGAACTACATTTGCAGCTTACCTACACTTTTTCTTTTTAACAGAAACCCGTTTTCTCTATTAGTCTCTCTTGAAATGCCTGATGCTCTTTGGCATTTGGATTGCCCAAATACCTATCAATAGGTTTTCTGCATACTTGTAGTAAGTGTAGAGAATCAAACAGTGTCTTGGAAGCCTGGTAAGGCATTGGAGACTGTGTTTTGCATTCCTGTGGCTATCGCAGATGTGAAGAATTTTTGGTGATCTCCCAAATTTTCAAAACAGAACAAGATCCACGTGGTTTACTTTTCACATAAATCACATCATTAGAACCTGATTACATTCCAGTTATTCATGTAGCATCTCAAAAGAAATGAAGTCCCCTCTGAAATGTACTAGCCAGGAAAGAATATCATGTTCTGGGATAGACTAGCCTCTGAGTCATGGATCCTTTATTGAATGATTTAAAATGATCTTGAAGCATCTGTCCCCCAACCTAAAATGTAGAAAACTAATAAGCTCTAAAAAATACCCAAGCTAACCATAGTTTATCACCTTAACATTCTCCTATTAATTTAGCAGTTGTCATCATTATCAGAATTAACTAGTATGAAGTGTTACTGATGGCTTCTATTTGAGAAACACAGTGATTGGAAAAATAAAAATCTGTAACTACTACTGCAGTCATGATTCCTTCCATCTCAGTTTCTCTACCTGCAAAATGAGAGGGTTGGCTTGGAGACAATATCTAAGAGGTCCCTGTGACAGTTTGAGGCTTTTATGGACCCCAGAAAAAGCATGTCCTTAGAGCTAATCCATTCCTGTGGGGATGAACCCATTATATTTGGGTCCTTTTTATTAGGTTAGTTCAGTTAAGGGCCTTTTGATTAGATTACATGAGTAAAGCATGACCCAGAGTGGGTCTTTATCTTCTTACTAGAGCTAATAAATAACTGAAGTACATGATTCAGTCTTCTAGCCTGGAACAATTAAGAAGGGCTTTATCCAAATAGCTTGTCTTTCTTCCTTTTCATTTTAAGCACAGTTTAGTTCATGTCTTCAAGAAAGTTAGTGGATTTGCCCTAGATAAACTTTATACTCTTTTAGAAGGTCTCATTTCTCCCTTTTCCCCCATTATCACTGGGAATTCCACTGTTATCCTTTAGACTATTAGCATCTAAGTATTTCACTTCTTCTGAAAACTCAAAGGTCACATTCTTGGTTCCATCCTCTGGGTGCTTTTACATCTAAGAGGTTGATCATGTTTCATAGCATACATGACAGAGATGTTAGGCAAAAGGAAATGACAATCATCACCAGTATCATTCCTTATTCCCCTTCTTGCCTAGGATGGGCAAGCCCTAGGGTGACCCCCAATGAGTTACACCCTGTATCATCCCCAGCCCTTGGTGTGGGCAGAATCTATGTCTTGTTTCTAGTCAATAAAATATGAGAAATAGGACTGGATAGTCATGTCCTTGATTATATTGCTTAGCAGACTGGAGAGAAAGATTCTCTTGCTGACCTTGAAGAAGTAAAGCTGCCTGTGTGAGGGCCATGTAACAGGAAATGAGGGAGGCCTCTAAGATTTGAGAGTGGCCCTTGGCTGATGGCCAGCAAGAAAACAGGGAGTTTAGTCCTACAAATTCAAGTAACTGAATTCTGCTAACAGTCTCAAAATCTTGGAGGAGGACCCCAAGCTTCAGAAAGGAATGAAGCTCAGCCAACACTTTGATTTCAGAATGGTGAGACTGAGCAGACAACCCAGTCAAGCCATGACCAGACAACTGACCCATGGAAAATGTAAGAAAATAAATGGGTGCCATTTTAAGCCACTAAGTTTGTGATAATTTATTACACAGCAAAATAAAACTGTGGTAATCTGAGGCTTTTGTGGAACACAGAAAATTATGTTTTTAAATTAATCCATTCCTGTGGGTGCGAACCTACTGCACATGGTTCAGTAGATTAGATTACTTCAGTAGGGCATGCCCCAGGGGATTTCTTAATCCTCTAAATGGAGTCCTTTATAAATGGAGTGAAGACAGAGAGAAAAGAGACACAGGAACAGAGAGGAACACACAGAAGCTGAGAGAGAAAGCCACAGACAGAACCTGGGAGACAGGAAGCCAGAAGCTGAAGCAATGAAACCCGGAAAAGAAGCAGAGGCCTCCAGGTACAGTTGTTCAGGGAGAATGCATCACCTGATGGTGCCTTGATTTGGACACTTTCATGGCCTCAGAACTGTAAACTTGCAACTTAATAAATCCACATTGTAAAAGCCAACTCATTTCTGGTATATTGCTTTTGGCAGCTTTTATCAAACTAAAACAGATTTTGATACCAGGAAAGTGGGAGTGTTGCTATGCAAATAACAATTTCTTTTTAAAAGGCTTTTAAAATGGGTAAGGGATAGATTCAGGAAGAATTGTGAGATGCTTAACAGAAAAGGACTAGATGGCTTTGAAGAGACTGTTGGTAGAAATGTGGGCACTAAGCATTCTTCTGATGAGGCCTTAGACAGAAATGATGAATGTGTCATTGCAAACTGGAAGAAAGGTGATTCATATTTAAAATGGCAGACAATTTGGCAAAATTGAGTCCTGATCTTGGATTGAAGGCAGAATTTGAAAGTAACGAGGTTGGATATTTAGTTGAGGAGATTTCCAAGCTAAATATGGAAAGTGCAGCTTGGCTTCTCCTTGCAGCTTATAGTAAAATGCAAGAAGAAAGGGATAAGCTGAGAACTGAACTCCAGGGTTCCAAAAAACAGATATTGATAGTTAGGAAAATTCTGAGCTGCTGGAAAGCGAGTTCCCAGAGAATAGTGCCCCATGTGAGGACTTAACTGAACATGGAACCAGCCAGTTATTTCAGTATAAGTCGGGTTTGGAAAAGCTAGGAAGGATCTGTGGAAAGTCTCACAGTCTGACAGCTGGGACTCCTGTGTGCTACATGTGAAACTGACCAGTTTTTGTGAAGTCTGTATGAATGGAACCACTGCCGGCCTGCATTAAATGGGACAAAAAAAGCAGGGGGGGTTTAAAGAAAAACAGGCAGAACCATGAAAGCTGAGGTCTAGACTGAAAACATCTCAGATCAGAAGAGTGGACTCACCCATGTGTGTGAAAAGGTTGAGTATGCCCTACACTTAAAGAGGGTAGGCCTTCTGCCCCATTGTTCAGGGAGAATGTTGCTACCCTGGGCTTCAGAGAGGGTGGAACACATTCCCTTGGGATTGGGGATAGTTTGGCCACCACCCCACTGCTCTAAGGGGTTAAGCACAATCCTTGGAGATTGGAAAGAGACTGGCCATTACCCCAGTGTTCTAGGAGGGCAAGGCCTAGAGTTTAACCACCACCCTGATGTTTGATGAGGGTGAAGCCGAGAACATGGCCACTGGACAAGTCCTTGGAAAGGGTGGGATTCCTGCTCCATCTGGCCCCAAGGACAAGAAACCATTGTTCTATAGATGACTCTCAGATCTTTAAATCTATACCCTGCAGGTTTTTGTAACTGTTTAGGACCCATGACCCCTATTTTCCTTCCAATTTTTCCATATGGTAATGAGAACATGTATTCTATGACTATCCCTCCTTTATATATTAGAAGCAGATAACTTGCTCTAAGTTTCACATGTCCACAATCTGAAGGGAATTTTGCCCTAGGACAGACTACACACCTATAACTGTATTTGTATTGTTACTGAAAATATTTAAGGCTTTTTGAAATATTGTGATGGAATTTATGTATTTTGTTTATGGAAAGAACATGTATTTTGGGGGTCCAGAGGGTGGACTGTGATAGTTTGAGGCTTTTATAGACCCCAGAAATTTATGTTCTTAAATTAATCTGTTCCTGAGGGTGTGAACCTGTTGTAAGTGGGACCGCTTGATTAGGTTACTTCAGTTCGGCATGATTGGGGAGGAGGGGGTCTTAATCCTTTTACTGGAGTCCTTTATAAATGAGATGAAGACAGAGAAAAAAGAGAAATAGGAACAGAAAAGAACACAAAGAAGCTGAGAAAGAAAGCCACAGATGGAGCAGCCAAAAGCTGAAAGCAAAAGAGCCCTAGGAAAAGATAAAGACCACACTGGCAGATGCCACCATGTGCAGTGGAGTCCAGGATCTCCTACAGCCATATTCAGGGAAAGAACATCACCTGTTGATGCCTTGATTTGGACACTTTTTTCAGCCTCAGAACTGTAAACTTGAAAGCCAATAAAAACTCATTGTAAAAGCCAACCCATTTCTGATATATTGCCTTGGCAGCCTTTAGCAAACTAAAACAAAAACTAATACACCCCCCTCCCCATATCCTCCCTACCCATTTCCTAACCTCCCTTAATTCCTTCCCACATTCAACATGCAGGGAATGGGATCACTTTCCTCTGAGACATGAACAGACTAGGTAGATTCCTGGATAAAATCAGACTCTGTTAGGAAGGACGAAAGTGGGAAGTTGGGCTACTAAAAATTTTTTATGATAAAACATTGAAGAGAAGGATGAATATTTATGGTGAGGTGAATGGAGCTCTAATTTCATGGCCAAGTCCTTTATTATATGAGATTTTTCCTTTCCAATTTGTTATTTTGGGGAATATAGTGATTTGTCAGTCCTAAAGATGTTTTGTTTTGTTTTGTTTTGTTTTGCATTTGCTATATTCTGCTTTTAGGAGAAAAAATTATGAGAATAAGAATGGAAACTGAAGGTTGTTTTTAAGAGTTCTATGATATGTCAGGGGATTAACAGCATTTTGTACAAATCTTATTGTTCTTACCACATTTTCTTCCATCCATCCATCCATCCAAGTTTATTTTTTGAGCACCAAGTATGTGCCAGGCACTGTTCTAAATGCTAGAGATATGCAAGTGAATAAAACAGAATCCCTGCTCTCATATGAAGATTACATTCTACCTTTTATTAGAGTTATTTATTTTTATTTTTTATTTTTTAAAAGATACTTAGATTACATAAATGTTACACAAAAATTATAGGGATTCCCATATGCCCCACCTCCCACACCTCCCACAACCTCCCACATAAACATCCTTCATTAGTGTGGCACATCACCTGCAATGGATATACACATCCTGGGGCTTGCCACTAAGCATGGACCATAGTTCACATGGTAGACCACACTTTCTCCCACACAGTTCTGCATGGTATATGCTGATGTAAAATGGCCCATATCTGTCATTGTAATGTCACTTGGGATAATTCCCAAGTCCCAAAAAAGCCCCTGTATTACAACTGCTTTTCCCTCTCCCTGCCCCAAAGCGTCCAGTGGCCACTGACTCCACATCAATGTTGTAATTTCTTCCATTGCTTGAATCACAATATGTCTACTACAGAATTACCACTGTCCACTCTAGTCCATAGCTCTCCCCCCAATCCTGAGGAGTCTGGGATGGTGATATACACTCCACCTCCAAGTGAGAGGGGGCTTATATCCCATGGCTAAGATGGATGGGATTATCCTGCCTGCAGCTGCAGACTCTCTCCATTCCCTGGAATGGCTGTTGTCCATCATCATCTCCCCACCAGGTGTCCTCGGTGAGTCCACTGAGCTGTAGAGTAGGAGAAGTAGCTGCACTGAGATTCCGGGCCCAGCTGGCACATGGGCAGGCCAAAGGCTCCAGTCTCTGGAAGTACACCTACAAACTCCAGCACCACATATAGGTTTGAATAGAAGGGACTCATGGACCTTGTGCAGGAAGGACATATTTGAGTCCAACTCTGTCATTCTCAGGAGCACAGATTCCAAAGTAGGGCCCACTGATAAGGTGCCACACTCCGGAGCTATCCGCCCTGACATAGGACCTGGGTGTCTCCATAGCCCTCAGGAGTTATTTTGGTGGCTTTTTTCTTTCCCCAACTCCAACACCCACTTCTTGAAAGACTTGTATCATATACTTATCTCTCTGTAATCCCACACTACTTCACACAGTGCCTTGCAGCTAGTAGATGTTTAAGAAATGCATGCTATTGAATTACTTAAGCTCAGTTTTATGACATATGCTGTATCCACAGGGCTGTAAATGGCAAGGAAAGTTCAAATCAAAGAGGACCAACCAGAGCTGAAGCAGGATCATAAATCATGAAGAAAGAGGACAATCTCCTCATTCACTTGGCCTGAGCTGAAGACTTTTTGCCCTTCTTTCAAACCACACACCCCATTTTGACTCAGGAGCACATCCCAGACCATCACACCAATGTCAAGGAATTATATTCCTCTAAAAAATGCTACTAAGTACAACACATGCCTTTCTTGGGAAATAAACTTAAGCCTAGGGCTTATGAGATTTTATTTTTTCCCATCTGACACTAATCTTTTCTTGGGCTATTTGATCTACTTCTTTCCATAAAGCAGATGTTCCCAGAGAGATCACACAGGGAGCCAGAGACCAGAGCCAGCCCTCTGATCTGCATGTGTCTCCACTGGCCACCCATGAGGTGCTAGGCAAGCTGTAGCCTCAGTGAATCAAAATTTGGCATTTCCAAGCATTCCATACACCTGATATCTTACTGCATCCCATCCCCCTCTGTAATCCTTAAGGGGAACTACATTTGCACACATGTTCTCTTCATATATGAATTCCTGACCCACAACTGGATGAATTGTTTTCTCTATGGTGTTAATTTAGGTATACTCTCAAGACTTGACTCTCTGCAACAAAAATCAGGAAAAAATATAAGTTAATAAACATTAATTGAGCACCTACCCTAACTCAGGCACTGAGTGAGGCACATACACATTAATCTTCATAAAAACTCGATGAGGTAGGTCTTATTATAGCCATGATACAAATGAGGCAATTGAGGCCAGCTATAAATTGGGACACAGATTACAAGTGAAAGAAAACAGGAAAGCTAATTAAGCTTGGTCACCAACTTTGGTTCCCTCACTGACTGAACAAATTAGTCATAGGACAACCATTTGCACTTAACAGTTGAATAGAAATACAGTGCAATTTAACTCAGAGTGTTTTGAAATATCCAGACTTTTCCAAAGGAAATGGGGCAAGTTGGATTTTGTTGTTGGTTTTTAAAGATAAAATGTGATATTTGTGTGGGTTGGAAAGTGAATACAAACCTTTTCAATAAAATGCCTTTCTAAAAGTATATTAATCTCTCATTGAAATATAGCCAATGCTGAAGTTAGGATTTGAAAAGCTATGGGTTTCTTGATGTGTTTTTCCAAAGCCACATTCTCTTGCAAGGAGAATTGTCAGGCATGGCCACTCCTCAACACATGAGGTCTCATTAAATAAGGATAGGATCAGTTATCCAGTGAAAAATACCTAGTCTTTAA
This sequence comes from Cabassous unicinctus, assembly GCA_029593785.1. Taxonomy (NCBI): domain Eukaryota; kingdom Metazoa; phylum Chordata; class Mammalia; order Cingulata; family Chlamyphoridae; genus Cabassous; species Cabassous unicinctus. The sequence goes on along the minus strand of JAQZBX010034771.1, from coordinate 1,027 downwards.
TGTGTCTTCAATTTATGTTTATTCCCTTGGGTTCTTCACACCACAGAAAATCTTTCTGCTAACAATCCAAGAAAGTGAATCAATCAAGACTTGGCTCATCACCTCAGGGAACGGTTGAATGAATGAACGAATAAAATTCTGAGGTCATGGAGGCTATAAGAAGTCATGGAGTACTGCAAACAATGTCATCAAAAAAGTGAAAAGACAACACACAGACTTGCAAATCATTTTTAATCATATTTTTAAAATTTATTTGATTAAGTTGTGCATTAAAATAATCATGCATACCATACAGGATTCCCATACATCACCCCACCACCAACACCTTACGTTGTTTTGACACATTTATTTAAAACGGTGAAATAACATCAGCATAATATAACTGCTATCGATAGTCCATAGCTTATATTTGGTGTATTTTTCCCACACACCATCTGTTGCAATTTGATATTGTTTATGAATTCCAAAAATAGATATTGGATTATGTTTGTAAACTGGTCTGTCCCTCCAGGCATATTAGATTATATTGAATTCAGAGGTTTCACTTTTACTTGATTAAATAATGATTAAGGCTTTGATTGGGCCAAGTCAGTAGGATGTTGCATCCCCACACCCTTGGTGGATGGGGACACACAGAGAAACCACAAAGAAGGAAGTTTGGAGTTTTGATCCCGGAGCCCGGAAATTAAACACACAGAGAAGCAGATACGTGAGGAAGGAGAGATTTCTCCATTAAATACAGGCAGAGTCCTCGGGGAGAGAGACAGGGCTGTTCGCCTGACATTCTACAGCTGGCCTTGTGGAGAAAGCAGGGTAGCTGAGCCCAAAAAGAAAGGAGCCCTGGGAAGAGAGGAACCCAGGAAGCTGGAACCCTGGCAGACGTTGGCAGCTATCTTGCTCCAACATGTGGCAATAGACTGGTGAGGGAAGTAACTTGTGCTTTATGGCCTAGTAACTGTAAGCTTCTACCCCAAATAAATACCCTTTATAAAAACCAACCAGTTTCTGGTATTTTGCATTAGCACCC
>JAQZBX010034770.1:12562-24957 GCA_029593785.1 Cabassous unicinctus | reverse complement strand
CATTCAATTGTTTGAGCCACCTCCGTTTCCTGCTTTTTGTCTCTCCCATTGTGTTTCCTCTTTGTGTGTCTTTGTTATGTAATCTTCTTGCATCAGCTCGCTGCACCAGCCCATCGTGCCAGCTCACCATCATGCTTGTCCTCTCCAGGAGGCACCAGGCACTGAACCGGGACCTCCCATGTGGTAGGCGGGAGCTCAATCACTTGAGCCACATCTGCTTCCCAAGAATGTATTTATTTGATATTGGCTTGTTGAAAAAATATTTTGAAATAGTTCCCAGACTTTGGAATTTTATAGATCAAAATTACTTCTTTTAAGTCGAACATAGAATCCCAATTTTTAATTTTTGCCAAGTATGGGCATAAACTGTTGCCATTTCAAGTCATGTTTTCTTTAAATTTAATTAATTTGTTTTTTTAATAAGTAATACATTCACATGGTTCAGAAGTCAAAATAATCAAAAGGATATACAGTGGAATTCTCTCTCCCTCCTGTGTCTACCATCCACCCAGTTCCCCACTCCTAAGGAAACCTTTTGCAGTGGGTTGAATTATGTACCACAATTTAGACATGTTCTTGGTCTTGATCTGCCTTCCTGTGAGTATGAACCATTGTGAATACTATCTCTTGTCGATGTTATTTCAGATAAGGTGTGGCCCAGCTGAATGACGGTGGGCCTGAAACCAGATAACTGGAGTCCTTTATAAGCAAAAGAAATTCAGACATAGTCAGAGAAAGTCCTAGGTGGAACCAGAAGGCAGAAGGCAGAGGGAACGCAGAAGAGAAAGGAGAGGAGATTGCCATTTGCGTGGCCATGTGACAGAAAAGCCAAGGAACCCAAGGATCACCAGAAGCCAACCTCAGAGTGCCACAATCTGTTAACCTTGCTGATGCCTTGATTTTAGACTTCTTTAGCCTCAAAACCAAAAGCCAATGAATTCCCATTGTTTAAGCCAAACCTTTATGTCATAGCAGCCTGGAAAACACTTTTCTATGTATCTTCCCAAGAATATCCCATGCATATATGAGCATGTGGGTTTTTTGCTCCCTTTTGTACATTAGCATTTTATGCACATTGTTCTGTTACTTGCTTTTTCATTTAATGTTTTTTCATATTTAAAAAATCACTCAATGTCAAAAGAAAGGTGAACATAATTAAAACTTTAAATGAAAAATGAAGGAGGCTTCTGGGAAAATGGAGGATTAGAGAGACACAGGACTTACTTCTCTCCCAGAAAAATAGCTAGAGGTCAGGCGAAATGGCCTGGGAAAAATGTTCTAGGGTTTAGGACACCAGGGGAAGGCTGGACACCACCCAGAAGAGAGAGGGACAAAGGAAAAGAATCTCTAGGGAAAACTCTGTGCGTAAAAGCTGCAGCTGCAGCTGCCAGTGCCCATCCCCCACCTGGAACAGACAGCTTTGAATTCTCTGGCCTCTGCTGGTGTCTATAGTCAGGGGTCCACATCCCCAGGAAAGGGGAGAGAGAGGAATGCAGCCTAAGGCTGATTTGGCTTTTGGTCGACAGATATGATCTGCTGTGTCCCATAAGCCCTTGCAGACTGGGTGGGGCCACGCCATTGTTTGCCCTGGGAGACTGCATGGGACAAAGAGATCCAACCTTCTCAAACAGCCTCCCTACTGACTGGAGCTGGTTATTGAGGATGCAGAGGAGCATGGAATTATTTCCTGTCTGGGAAAAGGGAAGTGGCTGCCGGCAAAGGTCAGAGAACAGCTTCTGAGAAAGTCGGATTTGCAAGGCTCTGAATTGCCCTGAGGCAGGATCCTCTGTCACATTACTACCTTCAGGGTTGCGGCCAACACACTATGACCAGGGTTTGATCTGAGCGGTCTGCTGACGAGCACCATCTTCTGGAAGACCAAGGAAGTGCATGTGAAGAAATTAAAAGTAAATAAATGAGAAGCTTTTACAGGACTATACAGCCTCCCACCCCAAGACCTTTGGAAGTGGTCTCCAACCCATTACTGGGTCCATGACCCAGATTTGAGCAACTAAACTGGGACAATCCTAAAAACTAAAAAATGTTGAACTAAGAATCAAAAAATGACAGTACCACACAGCCTCCCACCACTAAATCCCTCTGCAAGAGAGAGAAATTGAGCATCAGAGTAAACTCACCATCATAATCATGTGCCTAGACATCAGCAAAAAATTACAAGTCATGCTAAGAAAATGGGAGATATGTCCCAGCAAAGGAATATTTCAAAGCCCCAGATGAGACAGAGGACTTGAGACAATTAATCAACAAGGTTCATAAAAATCTCCTAAATAAAATCGAGTTGAAAGGCAATATGGCTAAAGAGATAAAGGACATCAAGAAGAGAGTCAGTGAGCACAAAGAGGAATTTAAAAGATAACAAAGTTTATAGGAATGAAAGACACGCTAGGTAAGAAAAAAAATACATTACAGGCATACAATAGCAGACTTGAAATGATAGAAGAAAGAATAAGTGATACAGAAGACAGAACAGCTGAAATTGAAGAGAAAAGAAAAGAGAGAAAAAAAGAATTGAAATAATTGAGCAGGAGCTCATGGAGTTGAATGATAACATGAAATGCAGCAACATACATATCATGGGAGTTCTAGAAGAAGAGAAGGGAAAAGGGGCAGAAAGAGTATTTGAGGAAATACTCTGAAAATTTCTGAACTTTAATGAAAGAGATGAATTTACATGTCAAAGAAGCACAGCATATCTCAATCAGAATAAATCTGAATAGACCTACTCCAAGACACGTACTACTCATACAACTCAGAATGTCAAATGCCAAAGGAAAAGAAAAAATTATGAGAAAAGCAAGGGAGAAGCAAACCATCACATACAAGGGATGCCGTGTAAGACTGAGTGTAGATTTCTCATCAGAAACTGTGGAGGCAAGAAGACAGTGGTATGCTATAATTAGGATTCTGAAGAGAAAAATTGCCAGCTGAAAATTCTTTATCCAGTAAAACTATCCTTCAAATATAAATGTTAAAATATTCACAAAAAAATAGAAACTAAGAGAGTTCATAAAAAAAGAATCTGGTTTTGCAGGAAGCATTAAAGCAGGGGTTCTTAACAAGGGGTCCGTGAGCTTGCATTGAAATTCAAAAAAACATTATTCTTGTGGGGATGTGTTGGTGTGGGTGTGATATGTTTATTAAATAATACACAGTATAGTGTGGGCTTAGTAAAGGGTCCATTGTTTTCACCTGTCTGGCAAAGGGGTCCATGGAACAAAAAAGGTTAAGAACCCCTGAATTAAAGGGAACCTTACAAACTGAAAGGAAAAAAAAAAAAGAGAGAGAGGCTTGGAGTAGAGTGTAGAGGGAAGACTAGCAGAAAGGACAACCAAAGAGTAAAAAGACAAATGAAAATAAGATATGACATAGGAAAGCCAAAATATAAAATGGTGGAAGTAAATAATTTATATATGATACTATCATTGAATATGAATGGGCTAAAATCCCCAATCAAAAGATATGATAGCAGGGGAAACAGAGACAAATTGAGAGGTGAAGAATTTTCTTGTTTGTTTTTCTGTTTTTTTTTTTTTGTTATTATTATTATTATTGAAATAATGAAAATGCTCAAATAATGATTGATGTGATGAATGCACAACTGTGTGATTATACCAAATACCATTGATTGTACACTTTGAATGAATTGTATGCTTTATTAATATGTGTCAATAAAATTGATTTGTTTCAAAAAAGATATATATAGACTGACAGAATGGATTAAAAAACATGAGCCATCTATATGCTGTCTACAAGAGACTCACCTTAGATCCAGGGATACAAATCAGCTGAAAGTGAAAGGTTGGAAAAAGATACTCCACACAAACAATGACCAAAAGAGAGCAGGGGTAGCTATACTGGTGTTGGAAAAAACAGACTTTAAATGAAAAAATAAAAAGTTATAAGAGATATAGAAGGCCATTATATGTTAATAAAGGGACAATCCATGAGGAAGAAGTAACAGTCATAAATATCTATGCATCTAACTGGGGTGCCCCAAAATACATAAGGCAAACTCTGGAAAACTGAAGGGAAAAAGAGAGATCTCTACAATAATAGTTGGAGACTGCAACACACCACTCATATCATTAGATAGAACAACTAGACAGAAGATCAACAAGGGAACAGAGAAATTTAACAGTATTATAAACAAGCTAGACCTAATAAACATATACAGAATGTTGCATCCCAATTTAGCAGTTTATACATTCTTCTCAAGTGCTCATAGACCTTTCTCCAGGAGAGACCACATGTTGGGTCACAAAGCAATTCTCAATAAATATAAAAATATTGAAATTATACAAAGCACCCTCTCAGATCAAAATGGAATAAAGCTGCAAAACATTAATAGACAGGAAAGGGGAAAATTTGCAAATGTGTGGAGGTTAAACAACACACTCCTAAAAAAAACAGTGGGTCAAAGAAGAAACTGTAAGAGAAATTAGTAAATATCTCAAGACAAATGAAAACAAAAACACAAGTAATCAAAATATATGGGATACAGCAGAGGCAGTGCTGAGAGGGATATTTATAGCTCTAAATGCCTCTATTAAAAAAGAAGAAAGAGCTAAAATAAAAGACCTAACTGAACACCTGGAGGAACTAGAAAAAGAACAGCAAAACAACCCCAAAACAAGCAGAAGGAAAGAAATAATAAAGATCAGAGCAGAAATAAATGAAATTGAGAACAAAAAACAATAGAGAAAATCAACAAAACCAAAAGCTGGTTCTTTGAGAAGATCAATAAAATTGACACCAAATCTTTTTCATTAAAAATTTTTTTTGTATTTTATTTCTTATTTTTAAAACTATCACTATTATTTCATTTTCTTATTAATTGTATTAAGCTATTTTGTTAGCTTCATTTTTGAAGAAGTTTTAGATCACAGAAGGGCTACAACAATGACAGGGGAGATCATTTGTGTGGGGTGTCAGTGATGAGGGATACATGGGAGGAGGGCCACCTGGGCATACAGATAAGGCATATAAATGTGTTCAGTTATTCATGGGGCATTGTCACGGTGGGTGGAGATCCACACAATAACCAAAAGAATATCGAATTCCCATCCTGGGGGAGCTCTGTCACATTCTCTAATGGAACAGCAAGAATCCATGAGTACAGGGGCAATGCCTAGTGAAGGAGGATGGTCCATTGATGGGCCCTTAATATTGATGATTCTACTTATGAATCTTTACTCTTGAAATTGAAACTTAGCTTAGTATTATAGGGTGCCTAAGAGTTACCTCCTGAAAGCCTCTTTGAAGCTCAAATGTGGTCTGTCTCTAAGCCAAACTCAGCATATTAAATGCGTTACCTTCCCCCCAGCATGGGACATGACTCCAGGGGATGACCCTCCCTGGCACTGAGGGATTACTACCAAGCACCAACTACCAATACAACTGGAAAAAGACCTTGACCAAAAGGAGGAAAATGTAAAGACAAATGAGTTTATATGGCTAAGAGACTTCAAAGTGAGAAGGGAGGTCATTCCAGAGGTTATGCTTATGCATGTGTCAGCAGGATCTCATTGACTGCCAAAGTAAATACTACCTCAAATCCTACCCAAACTGATTTATAGATTCATGCAATACCAATCAAAACTCCAACAGCCTACTTTACAGAAATAGAAAAGGCAATTATGAAATTTATTTTGGAAGGGAAAGGGGTCCTGAATAGCCAAAAACATCCTAAAAAAGAAGAGTGATATGGGAGAAATTTCACTGCCTCAACTTGAAAGATATTACAGAGCTACAGTGGTCAAAACAGCATGGTATTTGCATAAAGACAGACACATCAATCAGTGGAATAGAAGTGAGAGTCCAGAAATAAACTCTCAACTCTATGGCCAAATAGTTTTTGACAAACTTACCAAGTTCACAATACAGGGATAAAACAGTCTCTTCAGCAAATTGTCCTGAGAGAATGGGATATGCATTACCAAAAGAATGAAAGAAGACCCCTATCTCACTCCCTATACAAGAATCAACTCAAAATGAATCACAGACCTAAATTTAAAAGCTTGCACCATAAAACTACTAGAAGTAAATGTAGGAAAACATCTTAAACATCTTGTGTAGGTGATGGTTTCTTGGACCTTACACCCAAAGCACAAGCAACAAAAGAAAAACTAGATAAATGGGACCTCCTCAAAATTAAGCAATTTTGCACCTCAAAGGACTTATTCAAAAGGGTGAAAAAGGTAGCTGACTCAATGCGAGAAAACATTTGAAAATCATGTATCTGATAAGTTGATAATGATTTAATACCCATGATATATAGAGATGCTACAACTCAACAAAAAAAGACAAATGACCCAATTTTAAAAAGGGCAAAAGACTTGAATAGACATTTGTCCAAAGAAGAAATACAAATGGCAAAAAAAAAACAAAAAACCATGAAATTAATTTCAACGTCACTAGTGGTTAGGGATATCATTTTACACCTTATATAATGGCCACTACTAAAATGACGGAAAACTACAAGAATTGGCAAGGATGTGGGGAGATAGGGATGCTTATTCACTGCTGGTGGGAATGTAGAATGGTACAGCCACTGTGGAGAGCTGTTTGGCAGTTCCTAAGAAAGTTGAATACAGACTTGCCATGTGACCCGGCAATACCATTACTAGGTATATACCCAGAAGAACTGAGAGCAGTGACATACACATACATCTGTGCACTGATGTTCATAGAGGTATTATTCACAATTGTCAAAAGATGGGAACAACCCAGGTGTCCATCAACTAACATATGGATAAACAAATTGTAGTGTATACATATGATGGAATATTATGCAGCTGTAAAAAGAAACGAAGTCGTGAAGCATATGACAACATGGATGAAACTGGAGGGCATTATGTTGAGTGAAGCAAGCCAGGCACAAAAAGACAATACTGTATGATTGTACTATTATGAACTAAATACATTATGTAAACTCATGAAGTTAATAGCTAGAATATAGGCCACCAGAAAATAGAATGAGGTTAGAAATTGGAAAGCTGTGGATTAATATGTGCAGGATTGCACATATTAATATGTGCAGATTTATTATTCATAAATCTTTGGAAATGAATAGGAATGGTGAAAGCACATCATACTGTAGGTATAACGGTGGTTGAAAGGGAAAGTCTAAGGTCATGCATATTACTAGAAGGAAAGCTAAGAAATGTATCATGGGACTGTATAGCATAGTGAAACTCATGTGAAATATGAAATTGGGTAATATTACATATGTAAGACTGTTTTTCTCTGAAACTTAACAAATGTACATTAATGTTACAAGATGTTAATATCAGGCCAAAATACAACCAAAGCAAACTATGGACAGTAGTGAATAGTAATATATTAATAACCTTCCGTTAAGGGTAAAAAGAAAAAAAGGAAATATGCTAAGTGAAAGAAACTAGACAAAAGGTACTACATATTATTTGACTCCATCTATACAAAATATAAATACAAACAAATTAGATAGACAGAAACAGAATAGCAGCTATGTAGGGCAGGGGAAGCATAGAGAGATTGAGAGGTGATTATTAAGGGTAGAGTTTTTTGTTTGTCTGGTTTTTGTTTATTATTATTATTGGAATAGTGAAAATACTCTAATAATGATTGTAGTGGTTAATGCACAACTATGTATTATGTCAAATGCCATTGATTGTAGACTTTGGATGGATTGTATGCTTTACTAAAATGTATCGATAAAATTGATTTAAAAAATGAAAAGATTGAATTCAGTTTTTTTTTTTGAAAACTCCCCCAAAGTCTTTATTTTTCTCGCCTCTGTGAGGCTAAAACTGGTTGAATTCATTTGTCTTATCCCAGGTAAGACATACACTTGGACCGTCCTAGCAAGATACTTTCCTTTGTGTTTGCAGTACCTATGTCACCACTTTGCTTCCTAATTGCACACTGCACAATTCCCAGCGGTGATATTTGCTCTTGGTACAACTGGCATCAAATGAAATTACCCATCTTCAATATTGCTATCGACAGTCTAATGAGAATTACAGATTTTTGGCTGAAGAAAACAATGCCTCATTCTGGAAACTTATGTGGGCTTTTATCTCATTTCCTTGGGGGAATCGAGACATAATGGATGAAAGGTGGACTGAGCTGTTTTGCAAGAGCCAAGCAGGGCCCCAGACACTTAGCAGGAGCAGGTGTCAATTGTAATCTGTTCCTATCAAAGCTTATTTTCTCACTGAAAGGAGTTCTGCACTGGGTTTTATGCACCTACCGCACCTTTTCACCAGACCCTTTAATTGGGATGGTGTGAGGATCTGTTGCTTCGTTTAAGGACAGCACTATCATAGCCCACCTTTAGTTTAGGAGGCAGCTCTTAGCCAAGCACTGGGTGTTACTATGGATTCTGTCTGGGGTACCAGCCAGCCTGCATCACTTCGAGAACCTGGCGGTTTTAAAGGTGAAATTTCCAGCCTTAGCATCGTATCTTACCAGAGAAAGACAGGGGTGTCTTTTCAGATTATCTAATTGACTGAAAATCAAATATGGACCTGGATTTGGTTCTTAATTTGAGTCTCATTCATTTGTTTATTCAGCAGGTATTGACTAAACTACAATGTGTCAGGAACCGAAGACACAGTATTGAAGAAAACAGTCCAGAAGGGGGACCAGATAAAGAAACAAGGATCTTCCATAGAGTCCAGCCTAATGCCGCTCTGATAAGAGACAGGGCTGGGAAGCTGATGTGGCTCAAGCGATTGGGCTCCCGTCTACCATATAGGAGGTCCAGGGTTTGATTCCCGGGACCTCCTGGTGAAGGTAAGCTGGCACGAGCAGAGAGCTGGCCCAGAAAGATGACGCAACAGAGAGACACAGGAGAGACAATAAGAGATGCAACAGACCAGGGAGCTGAGGTGGCGCAAAAGATTGAGCAGCCTCTCTCCCACTCTGGAAGGTCCCAGGATCAGTTCCCGATGCCGCCTAAAGAGAAGACAAGCAGACACAGAAGAACACACAGTGAATAAACAGAGAGAGCAGACAATGAGGGGGGAGGGGGAGATCAATCAATCAATAAATTTTAAAAGAAAAAAGAGAGAGACAGACAGGGGACTCTGGGAACACATACGAGGTATTACCAACCTACAGACAAGGGGCCAGATAAACATTTCTAGAAGACGGATGTCTGAACTGAAGCATGAGTAGGAATTAGATGGGGGAGACTGTTTGAAGTAGAGAAAACAGGAAGTGAAGGCTTAGAGGCAGAAGGAAAAGAGTCAGTGGTTCTTCTGAGAAGTGGAAAGTTGAGTAAGTTGGAGGACACAGAAAGAGGGAAAGACAGATGAGGGAGACATAACAGCAGAGGCCAGATAATGGGGCAATGGGAGAATCTTGTAGTGTTTTAGGCTGAGAAGTGATGGGATCATATTTACTGTTTTAAAAAATCGCTCTGGTTACAGCACGGACAATGGCCTGGAAGGGCCAAAACCAGAAGCAACAAAAACAGCTTGTTGTGAAGCATGGAGAGACTCGAACCAGTTAAAGGGAGAACCTGTGGAATCTGGCAATTTAAGGAATGTGGGGTAAGGGAGAAGGAAGAATTAGGATGACTTCCAGATTTCTGACTTGGCTCGCTGGGCAGGTGTAGGTGGTGGTGGAGGAGGAGTGTTTTGAGGCAGAAGTTGCCTCTTTCTGGCAAAAACAAAAGTTTGTGGCTTTTCTGGTTTTCCTCTTTTCTAAACTATGAAATCAGACACCCATCCTTGTGTGATATATTTTGCCTGTGTTCAAGATCGATGGCAATTTTCCATGAATGACCTCTGAGTATAAGAGATGTGAGTCAATTTGCAAAAGATTGGCACTTTGGAGGTGTTCAGAATTTTCCATTCCATTCAAATGCAAGAGAAACTTGGACAAAATTTAATCTTCATAATATTGCTTTACAAGACATTATCTTGATCCCTCTTTGTGGGCTTTTTCTCTTAATATTTTTAAAACAAAATAATACATGCACATAGTTTCAAAATGATATAGTACTAAATGAAAGCAGCAATCCCTCTCCTCAAACTCCACTCCCTGGGTACAACGACTTTAACTATTTCTTCTAATATTCACTTCCATATTTCTAAATAAATGTCCTTATGCTACAATTTTTCATTAAATTAAAGTTTTTGAAAAGTAGTACATTCACATGTTTCTCAAATAAAACATAAAAAAGATATAATAAAGAGAGAATATCCCTTTGATTCTTGTTGCCCATCCATCTAGTTGCTATCCAACTCCACCTTTCTCGGCTGACCATTGTTCTTAGTTTCCTGTATCTACTTACATACAAGAAAATACAACTATATATTTACTTTTTCCCATCTTTTTTTTTTTAATACACAAAGGGTGGTACACATTCCTATATCAGTAATGATAAAGGAGGTTATTTTGCAATAATAAACAATCCAAACATCTTAGTAGCTTGTTTCTCTCTCGTGTTACATGTCCATCCTAGGTTGGCCAGAGTCTTTGTTTCCCATTTTCCTTGCCCAGGGTTGCAAGCCAACAAGGTCTCTGTCATCTAGAGTGTCGTGCTGGCAATGGCAGGGCAGGGAACATGTTAAATCACCCGCTGGTCTCTAGAGCCTTTGTCCCAGAGGTGGCACATGTCGCTTCTGTGCCCATTTCATTAACTAAATCATGTCACACAGACCTGGCAGTTCAAAAGGAGCAGAGAAGTACAAACTTCTCGTATGCCCAGGAGCTGCAGAACCAGACATGCTGGTGAACAGTGCTCATATACACATGGCTCTGCGCCTTGCTTTTTTCAGCCAAGAAAATATCTAATGAACCATGCCACTTCAGTAAACAGGGAAACCAGCCTCATTATTTTCTTTAAAGCTGATGGACTTTTGTATTATTTTCAGTATTTTCTTTACAAAAATGCTACAATGAATGAACATTTACAGATGTTATTTTGCACACATGTGAACGTAACTCTAGAATAAATGACCATAAGTGGAATTTTTGAGTTAAACAGTACACACGTTGGTAATTTTGATAGGTCTGGCCAAGTTGCCCTCCATAGACGTTAGGCCAATTTACGTTCTTGCCACCAATAAATAAGGGTGTCTACTTTGCCACAGCCTTGCCAAGAGATTGTATTATCAAACATGGTTTTTCACCAGTCTGATAGGTGAAAGTAATCTGGTTTTAGTATTAAATTCCATTTTTCTTCTTATGAGTAAAGCTGAGTTTTCTGTTACTTCTTGATTTTTATAATTCAGATCTCTTTCTTACTGACGTCAATAAATGAATGATCCTGGATGGGTTCTAGCAAGGGAGGAGAAAAGGTTCAAAGGGACATCGTTAGAGCATATGAATATAGGCTGTAAGCTTTATATCAGTGTTAAATTTCATGAACTTGATAACTGCACTTAAGATAGATGCATTAGCTTCACCTATACAGTCAACTGGTTTTTGACAAACCTACCAACCATGTTAATGGGACAAAACAGTCTCTTCAACAAATGGTATTTGGAAAACTGGATATCTATAACCAAAAGAAGAAAGAGGACCCGTATCTCACCTCCTATACAAGAATCAACTCAAAATGGATCAAAGATCTAAATATAAAAGCCAGGACCATAAAACTATTAGAAGAAAATGTAGGGAAACATCTTCAAGACCTTGTAGTCGGTGGTGGTTTCTTGCACCTTGCACCCAAAGCACATGCCACAAAAGGAAAAATAGATAAATGGGACCTCCTCAAAATTAAACACTTTTACACCTCACAGGACTTTGTCAAAAAGGTGAAAAGGCAGCCAACTCAATGGGAGAAAATGTTTGGAAATCGCATATCCCATAAAGGTTTAATATCCAGGATATATAAAGAGATGTTACAACAAGCAACCCAATTCAAAAATGGGCAAAAGACTTGAAGCCCTGCTTGGTTCAGCTTGAATGGAGAGTGCAGCACACTTAGCACACTTTAAGGTTAATTATTTATAAAGGGTGAAAGAGACTTTATATATTCCCAATTCAAAAAGCATTTTGCATTTGAGCAGGGGTCCCCAGATCTTACTCCCTCTCCAAAGGAGGGAACAAATATATTATCTTCTGGTTTCATAAGATACAAAATCACTCTCCCCACAGGGTGGTGGGAATGGTGGGAATTCCTGGTCCTTTTTGGAGGAAAAAGATAGATCAAGAGATTTCTGAGCAGATGCCCTGTCTTTGATATTTTAGATCATGCTTTGAGGGTAGCTCTGCCTTCAGAATGGACAGAGGGCTGCTGTTTTCCTTTTCCACTAATTTCTGGAAGAGAAACCAGCCTTTGGATGAAGTTCTAGAGACAGGACCATGATTTGTAGAGAGAAATCATAAGGAGAGAGCTGTGCAGAGATGGAATGCCCCTCAACCCCCCCCCCCCC
>JAQZBX010034770.1:0-12462 GCA_029593785.1 Cabassous unicinctus | reverse complement strand
AACTAAAGAGAACACCACCTCCACAAAGTTTGACAATGACTTACAGGGGAGAGGCAAGGTCAAAATTTAGAATTAGGAGTTGCTGGATTTCAGTGAGGAGACTTGATTAGGTATGAGTAAGGATCATGATACAACAGTCCGGGATTGGTGAGAATTTTGTGGGGGTGGATTCAAAGACACTTAGGGCTCAAACTATTTGTTGATGGCTTCCATTGAAGACTGGATGTGTTCTATCAGGAAGTTCCTGTCATGAATAGTCTAGCCACTTGCCTGCTCAAGAGTCTTCTGGAATAGTCAAGTCATGCTAATGAGGGCAGTAGAATGCTAAAGTCATGTTAATACAGATAGTTAAGTACTTGGGATCAGAGTTTCAGTCCTCAGGACCCTTGCTGTGTGGCATAGCATATGAGAGAAGAGTGCTCATTTCTATACATTTTCATCCACCTTGCTTTCCCAGGTGGGCTGCTTTACTGGGAAGAGAATATTTTTGACCACCAGTCAGTCTTCCTGCCATTTAGATTTATCTTAGGTGAGCTTTTGGAATACAAATCAGTCCTGTGCTGTTATTAACATTGTCAAAAGAACAGCTGCTGCACATAGAAAGAGGAGAGCTTTATAAAAGTATAACAATTGGTGAATTGGGCAACACCAAGTAAAAGCAGGTGTTCCAAACCATTCGAGGGTCTTTGGGAATTTATAGTCCAAAAGAAAAAGGAGGAAATGGTGGCAGCTGGGTGAGTTCTGTTCTAGCGGCTTACTGGAACACCAAGACAGAAGGAAACTTGTCTGAACCTGATGGGTCAGAGCTTAGGCCTCTTTTCTTGTCCTATTTCCTCTAAGTCTCCTTTGAGCTGTGCATTCCTGAAGTCTGATTGTGTCAGTGTAGGGTGTCCACCTTGTGCTCCTCCTTTGCCTGGAGCCATTTTGTAACCCAAGGTTGAAAGTCAATTGAGAGTGCCTTTAAAAACATTTACACACCCCACCCCCTGGACTGGAAACATGACTCCCAGGGATGAGCCTCCCTGGCACTGAGGGATTATTACCAAACACCAAACAGAAATGCATCTGGAAAAAGACCTTGACAAAGAGGGGGAAATATTAAATACAAATGAGTTTTTATGGCTAAGAGATTTCAAAGTGAGTTAGGAGGTCATTCCAGAGGTTATGCTTATGCATGTCTCAGCAGGATCTCATTGACTGCCATAGTAAACAGGGCCTCAGGGGAGCCTCTAAGGGCTCTAGAGACATCTAGACACTAGGCAGACAGGTTCAGGAATTCGGCACCCTGTCAGTGGGCTTTCCTTTGGAATTTATGCTTTCCAGGGTAACAGAGTTAGACTCATTTATAGTTTCCCTACACATGGTTCTTATGCCTCTTTTATTTGAACCTATAATTAGCACTATACTTGTTAAATATATATCCCAGAGACTTAAATCTTTGGTCTGTTCATATGCTGATTGAGCACTGAATCTCAGCAGAGTTGCAACACCTACTCTCCAGTTCATTGGACTTACCTAGGATACCTAACAAGGAGATGGTGACAGACAACACCCATCCCAAGGAACAGAGAATGTCTGCAACTGCAAGCAAGACAATTCCATCCATCTGCCAATGGTATCTAAGCCCCTTCTCAATTAGAAACATAGTGGGCATCACCATCCCCAAATCCTCAAGATTAGGGAATGGAAAATTATGTGCTAGTGAGTAACTTTCAGATCTTTTTTTTCAATGGGTGAATTTTAATATCTACTTTTTATGAAAAGGCACATGTAGAGATCTTACAGGAATCACATGTAATCTTCCAGGAACCTGTGATTGTTTTGCAGTGTGCTCTACCATTTTCTGTCTCCAACTTGGATCTAGAGCTATCATTGGATCACTCAGGCATACTAACGGATTCATTTAAATGGGTCCAGCTGCAGTCCACGAGTAACAACAGATTACCCCAAGACTGCTATTTACTCTATGCTTAGTAAATGAGATTTGTGAAAATAAAATAAGTTATTAGTTACCTGTGACTTTTTAAAAAGTCTTCTTTTTGACTAGTTGACATGGACGAGAGAGCATGTAACACAGCCAGTATGGTGGAGTATTAGGGTAATCCTATTTACAATAAATCACCTAAATTTAAAAAAAAAATAGGGGAATGAACAATGGACTAAAGTAGACTTATTATTATTCTATTATAGACTTATTGTTATTCTAGGAATGGAAGAACATGTATCATTGATATGAAGACAGTGGTCACCAGAGGTTCTGAGGGAAGGGAGAGGGAGGAATAAGTGTAACATGGGGGCATTTTCGGGACATTGGAACTGTCCTGTATGACTTTGCAATGACAGATACATTATACATTTTGTCAAAACCTAAAAATTGTGTGGGGCAGAGTGTAAACTATAATGTAAACTATATTCCATGGTTAGCAGCAATGCTTCAATATGTGTGTATCAATTGTAACAAATGTACCACACTAATGAAAGATGTTGTTAATATGGGAATGTGTGGGAGGGTAAGGGGATGGGGCATATGGGAATCCCCTATATCTCTGATGTAACATTTACGTAATCTAAAGCTTCTTTAAAAATAAAAAAAATACTAAAAATAAAATAAAATAAATAACATTGGCTGCCATCAGGAATGAATGGCATGTGGAATGGGTTGAGGTGGAAAAAACAACAACAACAACAACAAAAAAACACAAAACATTTACCAATTATTGGGTGCTATGTGTCAGGCCAGTCCTTCCTTGATTCTTTATGTAAACCATTCTAACGACAAATTTTCATTAAGTATCTACCATAGTCAGCCTCTGTGCTGTGCATTCATTCATTCAACAATGTTTTTTAAAGATTTATTTTATTGATTTATTTCTCCCCACTCTCTCATTGTCTGCATTTGCTGTGTCTGCTTGTTGTGTGCTGGTCTTCTTTTCAGGAGGCACCTGGAACTGTACCTGGGACTCCGATGTGGGAGGGAAGCATCTAATCACCTGAGTCGCCTCCTCTCCCTGCTTTGTTGTGTCTCTCATTGTGGTTTCCTCGTGTCTCTTGTTGCATCATCTTGCTGCATCGCTTGCTGCATCGCTTGCTGCACCTGCCTGTCACGTCAGGTTGTTGTCTTGCTCATCTTCTTCAGCAGGCACTGGGCACTGACACTGGGACCTCCCATGTGGTGGACAGGAACTCAATCGCTTGAGCCACAACCAATTCCCTTTTCAACAGTTTTTCACTGAACACCTGTTTGATATCAGGCAGATAGGACATAGCTCCTGTTCTCAGAGTTTAAACACTAAGAGTTTAATCTTCAAAGCAATTCTAAAAGATCCTTTGTATTAATGTGTGTTTTTTTAAGGAGGTACCAGGGATTGAACCTTGCACCTCGAACATGCGAAACAGGCTCTCAATGACTAAGCTACACCCGCTCCCCTGTATTAATTTTTTATGGAGAAGGGGACTGAGATACAGGGTGCTTATGTGACTTGCCCTTGTCTCCCTGGTAGCATGGGATCAAGCTTTCCCTCCTTGATCTGACTCTGAAGACCCTTCCCTCAGTCTCTGATATTGGTCTGTTAACCTGGGGCACGGTCACTCTTATATATTAAAGCCCAAATATTCTGAGCTGTGGAGCTCAGTAGAAGTGAACCCTGCACTTCTCCAGACAAGTCCTCCTGATCTTCAACATAGGGCTTCTCCAACCCCCACCCTTGCCTCCAACCCCAGGACTAAATGGGGAAGTGGTCACTCATTCCTGGGGCTAAAAATAGTAACCGCCTCTTCTCTGAGAAGTGGATTCCTATCACCCTTAACATTCTCTGGAGGGAATACAATGTTCTGTTATTCTACTCTTGAAGCATGCCCAAGCTGGTTCAGCAACTAAGAGACACAGTTGAAATGAGAAAGGATTCAGGGCTGCAATTCAAGTTTTTTTTACATCCCACTGTAATGTTTTTGAAAGATCCCTATTGTGCTGCTCACCAAGAAGAGGGAATACATACATATTTTAAGTACATAAATTGTTGTGAGTTGAGGTTATCCAAGATACTCAAATAATGTCAGGATTTGTACACCAGCAGTGTATTCAAGATAAAAAAATACTTGAAGGGGAGCGGACGTAGCTCGTACCATGTACAAGGTCCTGGATTCAATCCCCAGTACCTCTTAAAAAAAAAACAAACTTGAAAAGAGAAGTCTTTCTGAGGCAGGTTAGTATAGGGAAAGAGGGAAGGCAGCTGGGACCAGCAGAGAACAAAGCCCGAAAGACCCCACCTAGACTCTGGCCACAGGTCCCATTTGGAACTCTTTCCAAGGTCAATGGGAAACCCCAGATACCTCCGAACAACAGGCCTCCCCATTGGCCCCCTGAGAGCTAACAGGTAGGGCAACCACTCAGAAGAGCAAACAGCTGGGGTCTCTCCCCAACATTAGGAAAGGGGAGAAGGAAAGGCTTTAGAAAGGCCTGACCTGGGGCCCCATGTACGTGTCTTACCCTGTAGCATATCCATAACCATGTCTAGGATTGTGTACTGTTTTTCTTTTCTTGTTTCTTAATAAACTCTTTTTTTTTTTTAAACATCAATTTTTTTTTTTAAGATTTTATTTTATTTATTTATTTATTCCCCCCTTGCGGCTTGTGTTCGCTGTGTCCATTTGCTGTGTGTTTTTCTGTGTCCGCTTGTCTCCCCTTGTTGCAAGGTCCCGCTGCGTCAGCTCACCGCGCTGCACTGGCCAGCTTGCCCTCACCAGGAGGCCCCGGGAATTGAACCCGGGGCCTCCCATATGGCAAACGGGAGCCCCATCAATTGAGCCACATCCGCTTCCCCTTAATAAACTCTTTACTCCCTTGCCTACCCTATGGCATGTCCTTGAATTCTTTTTTGCGACATAAGTCAAGAAACTAGAAGCCCAGAACCCAGAGCGTTCTGCTAACATTTCTACTTGAAAGGATTGATTATATCCCATGCTTCCTGTAAAGGCTTGTAAAAATAGAATGAATGGCTTTTATTTTTAAATTTCAAGTATTTGCAACACATGGGGAATAAAGGCAGGAGATGGAAAGATTTCAGACTTGACAAATGCTACCATCCTTTCTGTCTGGAAATCCATCAAAACATGTCTGCAAGTCTTTTGTTGGAAGCCAAGTATGTAACTGAGAATGTCAGTCTGTTGGCCACATTAGCACTAAAACCAATGACCTGAGGTAAGGAGCCCACACGTCCAACATTTACTCTCTCCTCCTGAGCTCTGTGTCCTTGGGCAAGTTTTGCTATCTGCATTCTGTTTGGACAAATTGTGAAAGAATTTTCTGAATACTAAAGCCATCTTTATTATGCAAACGTCACCTATTGTGATGGAAAGTGAGTTCCAATAGGGAGATTAGTACCAGATAAAAACACGCCCTAGATTAACAGACCATGTAAGAAAGAAAATATTTACCCAAGGTGGGGATTGCTAAATGATTAGTAACATTGACTAGTTTTCTCTTCCCAGGATGTTCTTTCATTTTGTCTTTTGATAAAGTCATTGAGCCACAGCATTTAGAAAAGTTAAAGGGTAGCTCTAGTCTGGATTAAACCATTCATTTCACAGATGGGGAAACTAAGACCCAGTGAAACCAAGTGATTCAACTAAGGCCACACAACAAGTTAGTGTCAAGGCTGAGTCAAGAATCCAGGCCTGCCAACGACTGACTTCCGTGTTCTTTCTGTGATAGTTCATTTAATCTTTGTCTGCATTGCCTTCCTCCATGTTTCTAAGCAGGATGTCAGGACTGAAGAGGGGGCCCGGGTGGTCCTCAGCTGGGTTCATTTGCTACGCACGGCAGAATAGACAGACACACGAAACCAGGCTAGGAAGGAAAAGAGGGCTTATTTGTTGGCAGGAGACCAGAGATGTACAATCTCAAACCAGCCTCCCCAGCTGCAGAAATTCTAGTATTTTATACCATCGGGATGCTAATTGAGGTGGAGCTGGTTACAGGTTCCTTCATTAATAAACGTCAAGGGGTTGAACATGGTGGGGGAGGGTATCAAGCCAGGGTGAGTTACAAGGTTACAATCATTATCAGAGATCAAGATTCTGAGATAGGAAAGTGCAGAGTAGAGGTCAGTCACAGGGTGTACCATACGGATATTAAACAGGAGGGTGGAGGGGTTATACACAAGGGAGGGGCTAAGTTTTGCATAACCATAAACAAGGATGAGACCTGTTTAGAAAAACCATCGTAATAGCAGGTCTAAGCTAAATCCAGCCAGTTTCAGCAATTTCAGATATGGACCTTTTGCTATTTTTTATAATATAAAGGCATCTATATGATTCTTAAACCTCGGTTACAAAGGTTCAGTACAATATCTCAATATTTAAGCTATACTGGGTTTTTAAGACCCCTCCAGATTTCTGCCCTGGTTTCCTTTAGATCATAAATTTCCTCCAAGATCATGCCTGCTCATTTCTCTTTTTCTTCTCCCAACTCTATAGTTATCCTCCTTTTTGTCCTTCCAAATTGGCATTCAGCTAGGTATGTATTAGGCACACAATATCGATTCTCTTCCTTTCACTCCACACATTCTCTTCTCTATTCTGACCAGAAATCATCAAGCTCTACCCACCCTCACCCCAATAATACTTTGAGCTACATACCCCGTCTCTAAGTAGGCAACATAGCTCTGTACATTGCTAGATCCAGCTACTTTTGCAATATTTGCACCCTCTTTTGGTATGCAGTGGCAAAATTTGACAACTAAATGAAGAATGTGTTTAATAAAAAGGTTTTAAGTTTTAGAGGATCTCAACGTTTTCCTTCAGGCCTTTCCTTGGTTAGCATCCAGTAAGTAACTGGTTATGATAAATAAGTAACTTTAATTTTACTGTGTATAACTGAAGAAACATTCAATGATCAGCAAGATGGAAGAGTATGAAATTCCAGAGTTCTGTTCCCACACAGTAACATTGTAAAACCAGCAGAAACTGATAGAACCAAGTTTCTCAGAGTTGGGGGCATAGATATTGGTTACAGTAACTGTAAGTACAGTAACTTCAGAATCAAGAAAAAGGCAACTTGAAAATTGAGGAAAACTTGGTATATACATACGATGGTACATTATGCTGCAATAAGAATAAATGATATTGGGACACATATGATAACATGGATGAAACCTGAGGACATTATGCTGAGTGAAATAAGCCAGACACAAAAGGACAAATATTGTATGGTCTCACTAATATGAACTAAATATGAGGAATAAACACATGGAGTTAAAACCTAGAGTATAGGTTATTAGGAGATAAGATGAGGACTGAGAAGGGGTACTGATGATTAATGTATATAGAATTTTCAATTAGCTTGACTGCAAAAGTGCAGAAATGGATAGAGTTGATGGTAACACATCACAGTTATAGTGAGTATAATTAACATAGCTGGTTTATAAATGGAACTGTGGCTGGAAAGGGTAGTCTAGGGATATAAATGTCAGTTAAAAGAAAGCTAAAGAATAATCTAGGGACTGAATAACATGGTGAACTTCGAAGTGGTTGAGGAGTGTGGTTAATAGTACAAATACAAGAATGCTCTTCTATGAAATATAACAAATGTACAATACTAATATATACTGTTAATTATAGGGTGTATATGGAAAAAATATACCAAGTGTACGCTATGGACCATAGTTAGTGGTAATAGTCTGATCATGTTCTTTCATAATCTGTAACAAATGTTCCTCAACAATGTAAGGTATTGGTGGAGGGTTGATGTATGGGAATTCTGCACGTTATGTAAGCTCACATTTTTTCTAATAAAATTTTTTGAGGAAACCTTGTGGTTGCTTTACTGGTTCTTCCTCACCCCTTCCCTGGCATGGCACGTTGCCAGTCTGCACTCCCAGAGCAGAATAAGTAGCATGTTGGGGCATATCTGTATCTGTATCAGTCCGTCACATGGTGGCCTGAAGAATTGATCCATGACACTGGTCTCCATCTCTCTTGGTCCCAGAACCTGCCTTGCACTAAACAGCTAGTAGGATGCCAAGATATATTAAGAAAACAATCAAACAATCACTGACTGGGCCAAAGGATTACCAGAGGAGACATAAAATAGCACCCAGGACTGGGAGGAAAGACTATTTTCCTGGGGGCAATTGGATACATTCTGATTATCCATGTAAACAGGGGAATTGCTAAGACCACCCAACACACATGTCCAGGAATAGAGGCATGCTCAGATCAGATAAAATAGACTTAAAGTCAAAAACTGTTTCTCTAGAAAAAGGATACTATATATTTATCAAAGGGTCAATTTAACAAGAAGGTATAACAATTACAAAGATATATGCACCTAAAAACACAGCTCCAAAATAGATTTAACAAACATTGACAGAATTGGATAGAACATCTAGACAAAAGATCAATAAGGAAATAGAGGTCTTAAGCAAGCAACAATGTAAACCAACTAGACCATATATATATATATATATAAAACAATTTTGTAGAATACACATTCTTCTCAAGTGCACATGGGAAATTCTATAGGATAGACCATATATTAGGTCACAAAACAAGTCTCAATAGATTTTAAAAAATTGAAATCATACTAAGTATCTTCTCTAACCACATGGAATGAAGCTAGAAATCAATAACAGAGGGAAAATTGGAAAATTCACAAACATGAAAATTAAACAATGCACTCATAAACAATCAATGGGTCAAAGAAGAAATCACAAGGGAAATTAGAAATACTTTGAAATAAATGAAAACAAAATACAGTATACCAAAATGTATTGGATGCAGCAAAGACAGTGCTCAGAGGTAAATTTATAGCTCTAAATGCTCACATTATAAAAGAATAAAGATCTCAAAACCATAACATAACTTCACACCTGGAGGAACTAGATAAAGAGCAGCAATTAAACCCAAAGGGAGAAGAAGGAAAGAAAAATTACTAGAGCAGTGATAAATGAAACAGGGAATAGAAAAGCAATAGAGACAATGAATCAATGAAACCAAAAGTTGGTTCTTTGAAAAAATCAGTACAATTGACAAACCTTTCACTAGACTGACAAAGAAAAAACTAAATAAAATCAGAAATGAAAGTGGGGAAACTCCTATCAACATTACATAAATAAAATGGATTATAAAAGGATACTACAGACCAATATCCCTTATAAATATAGATGCAAAAATCTTCCACAAAATACTAGCAACCTGAATCCAATAGCACATTAAAAGGATTAAACACCATGACCAAGTAGAATTTATCCCAGGAATGCAAGAACAGTTCAACATAAAAAAAACCAAACAAACAATCAATATAATATTTCACATGAGTAGAATGAAGGAAGAAAACCAAATGATCATCTCACTTGCAGAAAAGGCATTTGGCAAAATCCAACACATGTTCTTGATTAAAAAAAAAAATCATGCAGAGGGGAACAGATGTAGCTCAGTGGTTGAAGATGTGCTTCCCATGTACGAGGTCCCATTTTCAATTCCCAGCACCTCCTTTAAAAAAAAGTCATGCAGAAAACTACAGAAATAGAATGGAAGTTCCTCAACATGATAAAGGGCATTTATGAAAACCTCACAGTTAACATCATACTCAATAGTGCATAATTGAATGCTTTCCCCATAAGATCAGGAAAAAGACAAGGATGTCCACTTTCATCACTGCTATTCATCATTATAATGGAAGTTCTAGCCTGAGCAATTAGGCAAGAAAAAGAAATAATTATCCAAATTGGAAAGGAAGAACTAGCATGATCTCTATTTACAGATGACATGATCCTAACTATAGAAACTCCAAATAATCCACAAGAAAGCTACTAGAGCTAATAAACAAATTCAGCAATGTAGCAGAGAACAAGATCAAGCCACAAAAAAATCAGCTGTGTTACTATACACCAACAATGAATAATCTGAAAAGATAATGAAGAAAACAAGTCCAATTACAATTGAATCTAAAAGAATAAAATCTCTAGGAATAAATTTAATGAAGGATGTAAAAGACTATAAAACATTGCAGAAAGCAAAGAAGACCTAAATAAATGGAAAGACATCCCATGTTCATGGATTGGAGGAATTAATATCCTTAAGATGTCACTACAACCCAAAGGGATATACAGATTCAATGTAATGCCAATCAAAATTCCAACAGCCTTCTTTGCAGAAATGAAAAAGCCAATGATCAAATTCATATGGAAAGGCAAGGGTCCCAAAGAGCCAAAAACATCTTGAAAAAGAAGAATTAAATTGGAAGACTCACACTTCCTGGTTTGAAAAGTTACTACCAAGCCACAGTAATCAAAACAATGTAGTGCTGGCATAAAAGGTAGACAGATAAACGAATGGAATAGAATAGAGAGTTCAGAAATAAACCCACAGATCTGTGGCTAGGTGATTTTTGACAAGGGTGCCAAGTCCACTCCATGGGTTACGAATAATCTCTTCAACAAATAGTGCTGAGAAAATCAGATATCCATATGCAAAAGAATGGAATTTGATCTCTACCTTACTCAATATACAAAATTTAACTCAAAATGGATCAACAACCTAATTATAAGAGCTAAAACCATAAAACGTTAAGAAGAAAATATAGAAGAAATCTTCAAGACCTTGTAATTAGCAATTGATTCTTTGATTTGACATAAAAAATGTGAGCAACAACAAAAAAATAGATACATTGCACTCCATCAAAACTAAAAACTTTTGTATATCAAAGGTCATTATGAAGAAAGTAGAAAGATCACCTATAGAGTGGGAGAAAATATTTGGAATTGATACAACTCAACAACAGAAAGAAACAACCCAGTTAAAAAGTACTCAAAACTCTTGACTAGATATTCTCCAAGAAGATATACAAATGGCCAATAAACCATGAAGGATGCTCAATGCCATTAATCATTAGGGAAATGCAAATCAAAACCCCAATAAAATATCACTTAATATCCATTAGGATGGCTATTTTAAAAATACAGAAAATAAGTGTTGACAAGGATGAAGAGAAATAGGAACACTCATGCATTGCTGGTGAGAATGCAAAATGGTGCAGCTGCTGAGGAAAAGAGTTTGGTGGTTCCTCAGAAGGTTAAACATAGATTTACCATATGACCTGGCAATGCTACTTCTAGGTATACCTAAAATGATTGAAAGCAGGTACCAGGGACTCAAACAGATATTTGTACACCAATGTTCATAGCAGGATTATTCTCAATAACCAAAAGGTGGAAGCAACCCAAATGTCCATCAACAGAGGAAAATGTGGTATATCCATACAATGGAATATTATTCATCCATAAAATGGAATGAAGTTCTGATGCATGCTACAATATGGATAAACCTTGAAGACATCGTGTTGAGTGAAATAAGCCAGACAAAAGGATAAACAGTGTATGATTTCACTTACATAAAAAACCTAAAATAAGAAAATTCATAGAGACAGAATATAGGCGAGAGGTTACCAAGGACTGGGGGTGGAGGTAGGGGAATGGGGAGTTATTGCTTAATGTGTAAAGAGTTTCTGTTTGGGGCGATAGAAAAGTTTTTAAAATTTATTTATCCCCCTCCCCCCCCCCAGTTGTTTTGTGCTCACTGTCTGCTCTCTGTGTCCATTTGCTGTGTGCTCTCTGTGTCTGCTCATCTTCTTTTTAGGAGCCACCGGGAACTGAACCTGGGACCTCCCATGTGGGAGAGAGGCACACAATCACTTGAGCCACCTGCTTTGTTGTGTCTCTCATTGTCTTTACTCTTCGTTTCTCCTTGTTGCGTAATCTTGTTGCATCAGCTCACTGCTCCTGCCCTTTACACCAGCTCACTGTCTTGTTCATCTTCTCTAGGAGGCACCGGGAACCGAACCCGGGACCTCTCATGTGGTAGGCGGGATCTCAATCGCTTGAGCCACATCCGTGTCCCGAAATGCACAGATTTTAAGAGTACTGAATTTTGAATGTCAAGCGTGTTTAATTTCCTGATAACACCATGAATTATTAATTATTTGAATTATTCTCATTATCATATACATGCAGTAAAAGACCAATGTCATACCTGCTACAGTCCAGCTGCCTTGCATTTGTCACTCTTCCTCAAGATCTAGGGCTCAGTATATCTGTCTCTGATGTGTACTCCCAGCTCCTGGTCCTCTGAAGGGCCGTCTCCCCTCCTGAGGGTCTCTGTGCTACACTTTGCCTCCATGGTGGGTCTAGAAGGCTGGAGATGGCAGGTATTCTAAAGCAAATATTACTAATCTGAGGGACAGTGATGTTGATCACATTATTGTGATCAACAGTGGGATGTGCTGTCGAGAAACAAGCCAGGCTACAGTAATGGTGTCCTTGAGAAGATAGAAGAAGGAAGGAAAACTGATAGGAGCTGCTGGGCAGAGTGGTTAAAGGAACAGGTGTGGGGTCAGCCTGCCTGTTCTCCCAACCCTGTTCTGCTACTTATTAGCTGTGCTTTTTCTTTAAGCTTAACTCTCCATGC
>JAQZBX010034769.1:0-24858 GCA_029593785.1 Cabassous unicinctus | reverse complement strand
ATGTTTTCAACTAAACATAGAAATTCTAAAGTTTAGAATCATAAGAAACAAGTGTCAAAGAAGAACTTTAACACAAAGCCAGACATAAATAAAAACCTAAGTAAGAAAGAGAAACTGACCAAGAGAATAAACCCATCAAGAAAAACAGATGTCTAGACAACAGCAAAAAATTATAAGCCATACTAAGAAATAGAATGACACTGCCTAGGGAAATGAACAAACTTAAAAGTAGGGAGGACACCCAGAATGTGGAACAGCTAACCAAATATGTCTTAACAAATACCCTAAATCAATTCAATGAGATGAAGGAAGAGATAAAGGATATTAAGAAGACACTGGGTGAACATATAGAAGAAATTGTAAGGACACAAAAACACATGATATGGCAAAGAAAGGCACAATGGAAGAAATTAAAAATACACTAGAATCACAAAGTAGCTGATTTCAACACGTAGAGGAATGCATCAGCAATGTGGATGATAGGACATCCAAAGTGAAACTGATAGTTGAATGGATAGGTAAAAAAAATGGGTAAAAAGCTGCAGAGACTCAGGGAACTGAATAACAGCAGAAACACCACAAACACATACATTATGGGTGTCCCAGAGGGAAAAGCGAAGAGAAAAGGTCCAGAATGAGAGTTTGAGGAAATAATGGTTAAAAATATCCCTACTTTTATGAGGGACATCAATGTCCATGTCCAGAAGCACAGCATACTCCAAACAGAATAAATCCTAGCAGATCTACTCCAGAACACATATTAATCAGATTATCAAATGCCAAAGAAAATCCTGAAAGCAGCCAGAGAAAAGAAATCCATCACATATAAAGGAAACTTGATAAGATTAAGTGCTGCTTTCTCATCTTAAGCAATAGAGGTGAGAAGGTAGTGATATGTCATACATAAGAAGATGAAAGAAAATCTCTTCCAGTGATGAATTCTGTATCCAGCAAAATTGTCATTCAAAAATGAGAGAGTTCAAAATATTAATAGATAAACAGAAATTAGGAGAATTTTTTAACAATACTCCTGCCCTTCAAGAAATACTAAAGGGAATTCTGCAGGTTGAAAGAAAAGACAGATGAGAGAGATTTGGAGAAGAGTGTAGAAAGGATGATTATTAGTAATAGTAAATAAATGGATAAAAATGAAAATATATATATATAAACCTATAAAAATGGATGAAGTAAGTACTGCCTTTACACTAATAATATTCAATGTTAATGGCGTAAACTCCCCAATTAAGGGAAAGAGATTGGCATAAAGGATTAAAAATATATATATAATCTTTCTGTATGCTTTCTACAAGAGACTCACATTAGACCCAAGGACACAAATAGGTTGTAAGTGAAAGACTGGAAAATCATTTTCCATGCAAACAGTAAACAAAAATGGTCTGGAGTAGCTAAATTTTATTAATATTGGACAAAATAGGTGTTAAATGAAAAACTGTGACAGTTTGGTGTTGTTTATGCATTCCAAAAATAGACATTGGATTTTATTTTTAAACTGGTTGGTTCCTCTGGGTGCATTAGATTGTATTAGACTCAGATGTTTCACTTTTACTTTATTAATTCAAGATTAGCACATTTATCTTACCATGTAATTAGGGCAACTCAGTTTGAGTCCCCATCTATAGCTAGCCTACAGCTGTGGGCTATATAAATGGATACTCAATGAAAGACAAGGAAATAAATTCACAGAGAAGGAGAATACAGAGAGTTTAGTTTTGGACACTGAAGTCCTAGGTAGAGAGCTGAGCCATTCACCTGATAGTTTGCAGTTGAAGAGACCAAAACCCTCAACATTTGAGAAAACATGGAAAGAAAGGAGCCCCATGGAGAGATGAGACTTGTGTTAGCCTACAGCTGAGATCAGAAGAAGCTGGGACCACAGAGGCTTAGAAGGAAGAGAAAAGCTGAACCCTTGCAAAGACTTGCAGCCATCTGGCTCCAACACATGGCAACAGACTTTGGTGAGGGTAGTAAATTACTCTTTATGGCCTTTTGAATGTAAGCTTCTACCCCAGATAACTACCCTTTATAAAAGCTAACAGATTTCTTGTATTTTTAATAAGCACCCTTTTTGGCTGATTAATACACTGTTATAAGAGACAAAAATAAAGACATTATATTTTAATAAAATTTGCAATCTACCAAAAAGAAAGAACAATCATAAATATTAATGCACCTAACTAGGGTGCCCCAAAATACATGAGGCAAACATAGGAGCAGGCCTTACTTAGGAATATATGATAATCTATTTCCCAATATGACATAAGTGTGAAATGAGTATAATTTATAATTCCCCTTATCATAATTCTTCTACTCCTTTATTTGAAGCAATAATTCTCAAGAAACTCATTCAATATAACTCTCAGAGACTTAAATCATTTGGGTTGTTCATATACCAGTTGTGCAGTGAATCCCAGCAGAAATTGGCCAACTCCTACTCTCCAGTTCTTCCAGCTTGCCCTGGAAAACCACAAAATGATGAAGATGAACAAGTTCCATTGAAGAAAAGAAGGAGCATCTACAACCACAAGCAAAATAATTCCTTCAATCTTCCCATGGTATCTAAGTACCCTCTCAGCCTTAAGCAGCTAGAACAGACATACCCAAATCCCTCAAGATTGAAGAGTTAACAAACATAAAGGAGGTGTGTAAGCCAAACACCTAAGTAGATTTATTGATATTGTAATTATTATCTTGTG
Source organism: Cabassous unicinctus (assembly GCA_029593785.1). Classification (NCBI taxonomy): domain Eukaryota; kingdom Metazoa; phylum Chordata; class Mammalia; order Cingulata; family Chlamyphoridae; genus Cabassous; species Cabassous unicinctus. The sequence continues at coordinate 22,144 of JAQZBX010034769.1, read as the reverse complement.
GCATTGGAAGAACTTGTAACATTAATATAAATAAGTGGTTGCCAGGGGTTCAATAGGGAAGGGAGGGTTAAATGGGTGGTACACGGGACATGTTTGGGTTTGTGAGATTCTTCTGTGTGATACTGTGAGGATGGACACATGACATAAAGCATTTTGAAAAGCCTATGGAACTGTACAACATAAAGTCTAAACATAATGTAAACTATAGACTTTGGTACCAAACTAGATTAAGATGTTAATAAGAGAGACTGTATATGTGAGTGTGTGGGTGGTTTATATGAGAATTCCCTATAATTTAGGTGTAATTTTTTTCTGGAAATGCAAGTCTAAAACTTCTCTAAAAATGTTTATTATTACAAAAAATCTATAACTCAAAATTAAAAGGCTAAAAGCACGTTTTGGAGGACTTCTTGGGAGATGGAGGATTAGAGAGAGATGGGACTTATTTCTCTCCCATGAGAAGCAGATACATCCTGGAAAAGTGTTCTAGGGTATAGGAAACCAGGAGGAATGCTAGACACCACCCAGAAGAGAGATGGGCAAATGAAAAGAATCCCAATGGGACTTGCCCTGGACAAACAAACACATTTGGACCAGGGTTTGAACTTAGAGGGCTGCCAAAGTGCACCATCTGCTGGTCAACCAAGGAAATGTACATTAGGAAATTAAAAGTAAATAAATGAGAGGCTTTTTTGGGCCTTTACAGCCTCACTCCTTAAGTCCCTTGGAAACAGCGCTGCAATATGGCTCAGATTTGAACAAATAAACAAGAATAATCCTAAAGAGCTGGAACGGGTTGAAACTACAATAAAAGAATGACATTTACACACAGTTTCCTGACACTAAATCCCTATGCAAGAGAGAGAAATTGAGCATCAGAGTAAACTCACCATCATGTCTAGATGCCTAGACATCAGCAAAATATTACAAACCATAGTAAGGAAATGGGAGATATGCCCCAAGAAAAGGACCATATAAAAGCCACAGATGAGACACAGGATTTGATACAACTAATCATTAATGTTCATACAAATCTCCTAAATTAAATCAAAGAGATGAAAACAAGTAAGGCTAAAAAGATAAAGTACATCAAGAGAGGCCCTGGACAAGCCCAAATTAGAATTTGAAAACTTGATGGAAAAATAATACACCTTATAGGAATGTAAGACACAACAGGTGACATAAAAAAAGTATTAGAGATGGGCGTGGATGTGGCTCAATAAGTTGAGTGCCTGGTTACCATATGGGAGGTTCCAGGTTTGGTTCTCAGTGCCTCCTAGAGAAAAAGGAAAAAACAAAAGAGGAATCCAACTCAGGGGAGCTGGTATGGCTCAGTGGTTGAGCACTGTCATCCAATATATGAGGTCCCAGTTTCAATCCCCAGTCCCTAGTGTCACAAAAACAAACAAACAAACAAAAGCAAAAAACAGTAGAGGCATACAGCAGCAAACTCAAAATGATAAAAAAATATATATGGCGTTCAAAATACAGAAGAGTTGATTTGAAGAGAGAGAACAGAGAGAGGAAACAATGGGAAAAATGAGAAGGTGTCAGGGAGTTGAAAGACAATGCAATGAGTGATGACATACATGACATAGGAATTCTAGAAGGAGAAGAGAAGGGAAAGGGGGCAGAAAGAATATTTGAGGAAATAATGGTTGAAAAATTCTCAGCTCTCTTAAAAAAATGAATTTACATGTCCAAGAAGCACAGCATACCTCAATCAGAAGAAATTTAAATAGACCTACTACAAGACACATACCACTCAGAATGTCAAATGCCAAAGATAAAGGAAAATTCTGAGAACAGCAAAGGAGAAGCAAACCATCACATACAAGAGGTGCCCAGTTAATTTTAGCGAGGAATTCTCATTAGAAATCATGGAAACAAGAAGACAGTGGTATGATATAATTAAGATACTGAAAGAGAAAAAATGCCAGCCAGAATTTTTATCCAACAAAATTGATTCAAATATGACAGTAAGTTTAAAATATTCACAAATAAACAGAAACTAAGAGAGTTCATAATAAAGAATCCACCTTTGCCAAAAGTATTAAAGTGAGTCATAAAACCTGAAAGAAAATGATAAAAGAGTGAGGCTTGGATGAATGTGTATCTGGCAGGATAGCAGAAATGATAACCAAGAGTAAAAAGACAGACAAAAATAAAACATGGCATATGAAAATCAAAGAATAAAACGGTAGTGGTAAATAATGCATTTACTGTAATATCATTGAATGTGAATGGATTAAATGAGACAATCAAAAGATATAGACCGACAAAATGGAAAAAAAGAAACAAACAAACAATGAGCCATCCATATGCTGTTTACAAAGGACTCCCCTTAGATCCAGGGATATAAAATCAGTGAAAATGAAAGGTTGGAAAAAAGATATTCCATGCAAATTTTTACCAAAAAAGAGTAGTGATGGATATACTATCAGACAAAAAAGACTTTAAATGAAAAAAAGTTATGCTCAATGATAAAGCACATTTTGAGAGAATGAACACTCACACACTCCTTAGAAGCCTGTTCCAGGTGTGCCCTGCCCCAAATGACCCCCCAACCAACAACCTAAGCCAATGACATTTCCTTGTCATATTGCCATAATAGCATTCCCACCTGTGTACTTTCAACCTCATACATACAAATCCCCAGTGTTCATCTGGTCTGACTCCAAACACTCCCACCAGTATCCTAAACCTTCTAACTCACCCTTTCCAATCTACCTACCTGTTAAGCCTGCACCTCCCAACCCATTAATATCACTACCCTCCTGTCCTACCCCATCAATACATGACTACACTCTATCACTTTATGATAGATTACATCCATATGGATGGAGGCTCAGAACCTTCTCTTCTCTTTGTATTACTTGTAAACCTATCTTACAGACAATAGCTCTCTGAAACTGCTCAATTTCCTTAACTCATATCAATGAGGTTATGCACTGTAGATCCCTCAATTCCTAGCTTGCTTCACTCAACATAAGGTCTTCAAGATTTATCCATTTTATCCCATGTGTTAGTATTTTATTCCTTCTTACAGCTGAGAAATATTCCCTTGTTTACATGTACCACATTTTGTTAATCCATTCATCTGTTGATGGGCACCAGGGCTGATTCCAACTTTTGGCAAAAGTGAACAATGCCACTATGAACATTGGTGTGCATATATCTGTTCATGTCTTTGCTTTCAATTCTTTCAATTCTTCTACTAAGCAGGGGAATTGCTGGATCATATGGAAGTTCTATAGTCAGTTTATGAGGAATGACCAAACTGTCCTCCATAGTGGCTGGACCATTCTACAATCCCACTGGCAGTGGATGAGGGTTCCATTCCTCCACAGCCTCTCCAAAACTTGTGATCTGCTGTTTTCTAATAGCCGCCATTCTAATTGGTGTAAGATGGTATCTCATTGTAGTTTTGATTTGCATTTCCCTAATAGCTAGCGATGTTGAGCATCTTTTCATGTGTTTTTAGCCATTTGTATTTCTTCCTTGGAGAAATGTCATTTAACGTCACTTGCCCATTTTTAAAATGGGTTGTCTTTTTATTTTTGAAATGTAGGATTTATTTATATATGCAGGATATTAATCTCCTATCAGATATATGATTGCCAATTATTTTCTCCCATTTTGTTTCTTTGTTTTCTCCCATATCAAGTTTGTTGTACTTTCTTGATAATACCCTTTGAGGTGCAGAAGTTTCTAATTTTGAGGAGATCCCATTTATCTATTTTTTCTTTTGCTGCCCTTGCTTTGAATGTGAAGTTCATGAAAACATTTCCTATTTATTATAAATTTCTGTAGATGTTTCCCTATATTACCTTCCAAGGCCTTTATGATCTTGGCTCTTATATTTAAATCTTTGATTCATCTTGAGTTGATTTATGTATAAGTTGTGAGGTGGTTTTCCTCTAACATTCTTTTGGGTTTGGATATCCAGTTCGAAAAGCACCATTGGTTGAAGAGGCCATTCTCTCCCAGCAGAATTTTCTTGGTGGCCTTGTCAAAATCAGATGACTGTATATGAAAGGATCTATATCAGGACTATTAATTCGGTTCCATTCTTCAGTATGTCTATCCTTATGCCAATACCATGCAGTTTTGACCACTGTAGGTTTGTAGTATGTTTTAAAATCAGGTAGTATAATACCTCCAACTTCATTTTTCTTTTTCAATATGTCTTTGGTGATTCGGGGCCTCTTACCCTTCCAAATAAATTTTGTAGTTACTATTTCCAATTCATTAAAAAATACAGTGTTGATTTTTTTATTGGGATTGCATTATATCTGTAGAATTGTTTGGTTAGGATAGACATTTTGATGATTTTTAGTCTTCCTATCCATGAACAGAGAATATTCTTCCATTTATTTAAGTCTTCTTTGATTTTCTCTAACAGTGTTGTGTAGTTTTCTGTGTATAAGTCCTTTACATCTTCAGTTAAATTTATTACTAGGTATTTAATTCTTTTAGTTACTATTGTAAATGTTTTTTTTTTCTTGTATTCATCCTCCAATTGCTTGTTATTTGCATACATAAATGCGACTGATTTTTGACCATTGATATTATAGCCTGTGAGTTTTCTGAATTCCTTTATAAGTTCTAGAAGCTTTGTTGTAGATTTCTCAGGGCTTTCTATGTATAGCATCATGTCAATTGTAAATAGTGAAATTTTTACTTCTTTCTTTCCAGTTTGGATGCTTTTTGTATCTTTTTTTTTTTGTCTCAGTGCTGAAGCAGGTACTTCTAAGACAATGTTAAATAAGAGTGGTGATAGTGGGCATCATTGTTGTTCCTGATCTTAGAAGGAAAGCGTTTAGGATTTCACCATTTAAGATGATGATAGTTGTGGGTTTTTCATATATACCCTTTACAATGTTCAGAAAGGTTCCTTCTCTTCCTATCTTTTGACATGTTTTTATCAGGAAAGAGGTCTCCTTTTTGTCGAATGCTTTTTCTGCAACTTCAGAAATGATCATGGGGTTTTTTACTTTCAATCTGTTTATTCCATGTATTACTTTGATTTTCTTACGTTGAACCATCCTTGCATTCCTTGGATGAAAACCAATTGGTCATGGTGTATAATTCGTTTGACATGTTGTTGAATGTGATTAGCAAGTATTTTGTTGAGGACTTTAGCATTGAGATACATTAGAGATATTGGTCTGTAATTTTCCTTTCTTGTGGCATCTTTCTTTGGCTTTGGTATTAGGGTAATGTTGGCATCATATTATGAGTTAGGCAATATTCCTTCTACTTCTTTTTTTTTTGGAAGAGCTTAAGCAGGATTGGAGTTATATGTCTTGAAGTAGGCCTGTTGGGATTTATACTGTATGGGGTGTGCTGTGCTACCTGGACATGTACATCCATCTCTCTCAATACGGTTGGGAAATTTTCAGCCATTATTTCCTTCAACACTCTTTCTGTTCCCTTTCCCTTCTCTTTTTCTTCTGGGATGCCTATAATGCATATGGTTGTGCATTTTGTGTTGTCATTTAAATCCCTAAGTCCCTTTTGATTTTTTTCTATGTTTATCTATCTGTTCTACTATCTTTTTGTTTTCAGATGTATTCTCTTGCACATCACTAATTCTTTCTTCTGCCTGTTCAGTTCTGCTGTTATGTGATTCCAGTGCCCTTTTTATTTCTTTGATTATGCAATTCATCACCATTATATCTGTTATCTTCTTATGTATGTTTACAATTTCCTTCTCATGTTCTCCCCATGTCTTTTAAATATCCTTAATCTCTTCCTTCACTTCATTAAGTTGGTCCATGATATTTGTTTTGACAGCTTTGATTAGATGTTTGATACTCTGCATCTCTTCCTGGTTTTTAGTTAGTTCATTGGACTGCTCCATGTCTTCCTGTTTCTTAGTATGGTTTGTAAATTTTTGTTTGTGTCTAGTCATCTTTTTATCTTGATGGGTTATTCAGTTGATTAGCTTCTGTCTCTGCTCTAGGGTTTTGTTTAGCTGCTGGTTTTTTGCGTTTGTTATGTTTTCCCTTGGACACTTTGATCTTCTAGTTCTATTTACATGCTGTTTTCTATGTTCCCTTGAAGGAGAAAATTCGGACCAGAGAAATTGAAAGAGGTAAGAAAAGGTAAAGGATAATAATAATAATAATAAAAGTTAGAAGAGGGGCAATATAAGACTTAGTAAAATGAATATTTAATTCATGCATGCAGTGTAGAATATTAGGAATAAAAAATTGTTGTACCTTTAATGAAATGGGAAACTGAATGGATAAAAACATATAGAATGATTTAAAAGGCCAGAATGAGGAGGAGAGAGAAAAAAAGAAAAGAAAGGATGGAAGGAAAAAATTTAACAAAAAATAAAGAAAACAGAATGGACAAGATTGGAATCAAAATCAGTAAAGTTGAGGACTAATAAAAAGAGTTGGAATGTAAGAACCACAACATAAAGCAGAAACAGAAAGATGAATGAAGGGAAAGAGATAGTGTTGATAGGCAAAATCAGTATAAACAGAAAATGGGAAATCAAGAAAGAAGAAGCATAGCAAAGAAGAAAGATGCTAGTAGCACCTAATTTTTAAAAAACTATGGTGAGGAAAGAGGAAAGAAAAACAAAAAACAAAACAAATAAGCAAACAAGCACACAAACAAGCAGTCAAACAAAGCTACAGAAGAACAGTGTTCCTTCTTGGGCCCTTGTGGAGCCTCTCAGGCAGCCTGTGTTCATCAATCAATTTCCCTGCATGCTTCTCTCTGCAGGTTTTGAGGTGGGTTTTAGTGAGTAATCTAAGTTATATTTTTTAAGTAATCTTTTTTTTTTTGAAAAATAAGGGACCCAAAAGGAGCTAGTACAAAAATGTCATTGTTTTCCCTGTCCTATGTCATCAGCTGGATGTTAGATAACCCAGTGGATCACTACTCTTAGAGGAGGCAGGAATCGAACTAGGGGCCACATCTATTCATGGCAGAAATTCCTACACTGAGATACCTTTCTAATTGGCTCAGTTCGTTCTTCAGAAAGCTATTCAGTCACTTCTCCCTGGGCAGGATTTATTCACCTAGGGCAGCAGGATGTATAAGCAGATTTCCCCTCCCCTCTCCTCGACAGGTTGAGTTCTCTTTTGAAATTCAAATGGGACACGGATGACTGAGTACACACCAAAATGATTTTCAAGTCTCTTCTAGACCACACCATCTAGAGAGGACATCACCATCTCAGACTCCTCAGAATCGGGGGAAGAGCTATGGACTAGAGTAGACTTACTGATATTCTGTTATAGACATATTGTGATCGACACAATGGAAGTAATTACAACATTAATGTGGAGCCAGTGGCTACTGGACACTTTAGGGGCAGGGAGAGGGAAAAGCAGTTGTAATACAGGAGCTTTTTTGGGACTTGGGAATTATCCTGAGTCACATTGCGATGACAGATATAGGCCATTTATATCATCATATAACATGCCGAACTGTGTGGGAAAGAGTGTGGTCTGCAATGTGAACTCTGGTCCATGCTTATTGGCAAAGCCCCAAGATGTGTATATCTATTGCAGGTGATGTGCCACACCAATGAATGATGTTTATGTGGGAGGTTGTGTGAGGAGTGGGAGGTGGGGCATACGGGAATCCCTACAATTTTTGTGTAACATTTATGTAATCTAAGTATCTTTTAAAAAATAAAAAATATATTTAAAAAAACATAGGAAATAAAAAAATTAACTCAACATGGATCAAAGAGCTAAATATAAAAACTAGAACCATAAAGCTCCTAGAAGAAAATATATGAAAATATTTTCAAGACTTGGTATTAGGTGGTGCATTCTTAAACCTTACACTTAAAGCAAGATCAATGAAAGCAAACATGGATAAATGGGAACTCCTTAAACTTAAACATTTTTGTGATCCAAAAGACTTCATCAAGTATGTGAAAAAATAGCCCATTCCAAATGAGAAAATACTTGGAAACCACATATCTGATAATGGTTTAATTTCGATTCTCTGTAAAGAGATCATACAAGTCAACAATAAAAGAGCAAGCAATCCAACTTAAAAATGGGCAAAAGACTTAAATAGACATTACTCCAAAGAGGAAATACAAATGACTAAAATGCCCATGAAAAAAAATGTTCAATAACAGTAGTTATTAAGGAAATTCAAATAAAACTTGTAATGAGTTATCTCACACCTCATGGAATAGACACTATTAAAAATATAAGTGCTGGCGAGGATGTGGAGAAATAGGAACATTCCTACCATATTCATGGGAATGTAATTTGGTGCAGACTCCGTGGAAGAAAGTTTGGTGGTTACTCAGGGAGCTAAATATAGAACTTCCATATGAACCAGCAAATCCTCTACTAATGTCAATTCTTACTTCATTCATTTTGAACTTTTGTTTTCTGATGTTACATCATACTAGGTCAATCCGTTTAGCCTTTAATTTACTCTTTCTCATAATCATGATTTCTACACTCTTATCCACGTCTTCCACCCTTGTTTATTCCTTTCAGGCTGCAGGACTCCTTTTAATATCTCTTGTAATCCTGGTCTTTTGGTAGTATAGTGTATCAGGTTTTGAATGTCTGTGAAGATTTTGAATTCCCCTTCATTCTTGAAGGACAGAGTTGCAAGATATAGAATTCTTGGCTGGCAGCTTATCTCTTTCAATATCTTAAATACATCATGCCACTTTCTTCTCTCCATGGTTTTTGAAGAGAGTTCAGTGCTTAATTTTATTGAGTTTCTCTTTTATGGGATGCTTTGCTTTTCTCTTGCTATTTTTAGAATCTTCTCTTTATCTCTGATATTTGTCATTTTGTGTATTAATGTCTCAGGGTAGGTCTATTCAGATTTAATCTGGTTGGACTGAATAGTCCTTGGATATTGATATTTATGACTTTCATATGGGTTGGAAGTTTTCAGTCCTTATTTCTTCAAATATTCTTTCTGCAACTTTTCCATTTTCTTCTCCTTCTGGGAGACCAATAATGAGTATGTTTTGTGTTTCAGGTTGCCATTTAATTCCCTGAAACTCTGTTCCACTTTTTACATTTTCTTATTGTTCTGTTCTCCTGTTTTTTCCAGTTAAGGTATTCTGTCTTTGAAATCACAAATTCTGTCTTCAAGCAATTCAAATGTACTCTTTTATGCCTCTAAAGTATTTTGAATTTCACCCATCATGTCTTTCATTCCTTTAAAGTCTGTTACTTTTCTTTGCAGACTTTCAAATTGTTCTTTATGCTCACCCAGTTTCTTCTTAATATCCTTTATCACTTTTGTCATATTATCTTTGAATTCTTTAAATTTATTTAAGAAAGTTGTGTGATTATCATTGATTAATTGTCTTAAATCCTGTATCTCTTCAGGATATTTGGTTTGTTATTTTGGTTTGACCATCTCTTCCTGTTTCCTGATATTCTTGTAATTTTTTGCTGATGTCTAGGCATCTGAATAAGTTGGTGAATTTCCTCTCATAGCCAGTCTCTCTCTTGCAGTTTTTATTCTTTTTTCACAATTCTTCTTTGATATTTGCATCAAAATATACTAAGTCTTTAAAATTTTCGATGTTAAGTTATCAAAATCATGCCAGGACCTCACTAATGGGGTACAGATTTTCTCCCAAGGGTGGGGTAAATATTGCCAGAAAAGCAGGTTTTGTCCATACAATTTCCAAACCATCTAGCAGATGGTTCTCCATTGATGCACCTTTCTGCAGAGGTGTTTCACTCTGTTTTGGTCTGTCCAGAGCTGAGATTCAAAGCTGGCTTTGCTGGTGAAATTAATTGAATAAAATCCCCGATTCCCCTCCCTTTTCCCTTGTTACAGCTGACAGGGAGGAAGTTGTATGCTCCTCACTATGTAAGCTGTAATAAGCCAGGTGTTTTACCCCCACTTAATATCTTAATACTTCAGGGGAGCCCTTCCTAGCAGCTGGGAGGTTTAGTAACTCACAGTTTGTTGATTCAGAATCTTCATCTCTGTGTCCTTCACCATGCTGGGAGTTGTGGAGCACTGTTATGGTCTGCTGACACCTAAAGCAGGTCCCTGGCTTAGCTCTTGGCTCTTTCTCCATTGTTTTTGTGGAGAGCTGAACATTGTTTGCCTAATCCAATACAATTTTCCCACACTTCTTCTTTGTTATTCTTATTGGGCATCCTTGCATGTGGCAATTAAATTCTTGCTACATTTAAAATCCTCTCTTTTTATTTCAATTTTGACTATTTCACTCTAATGTGTCTTGACAGATATCTTAGAATATATTTTTCTTGGAGTTTTTGGAGCTCCTGGATGTGTATATTTATGTATTTCAGCAGATGTGGGGATTTTGTCCATTTTTTAATTTGAAATGTTTTTTCTGCCCCTTTTGCTTCCTTCTACCTTTTTGGGATTCAAATGATGTATAAGTTAGTACATGTCATAGAGTGCCACAAATCCCTCAGGCTCTGTTCATAATTTTTCTTTTTTTCTATCTTCTCACATTAGACAATTTCATTTATTTTTGCCTTCCAGATGGATCATTCATTCTACTGCTTGTTCAAATCTGCTGTTGAGTCCATCTAATAAGGGTTTCATTTTATTAATGTACTTTGCAATACCAAAACTTCTTCTGGTATTTCTTCATCATGTATTTTTATTTTATCCAGAGAATGTTTTCCTAATTCCTTTAGCTGATTTTATATGGATTCCTTTACTCATTGAACATATTTAGGATAGTTGATTCAAAATCATTAATAGTTCCAAATTATGCATTCCTTTTGGCATAGTTTCTAGCAAATTCATTTTTTCCTTTAAATGGTTTATATTTCCATGTTTCACTATTGGTTTTGTAGAGAACTGGGCATTCTGAGTATTTTGAGGCTAATACTCCTGAAATCTAATTATTCCACTCCTCTGGGTTTGCTAGGTTTGTGTTGGTTTTTGTTGGCTGGAGACATGAATTTGTGGATTTCCAAATGATTTTTGCTCAAAAATGGGAATGGAAAGGGAATGTAGAAACAAATCAACTGTCTGTCTTTTTAAGTCTCTTCAGGATGTTTTTCTGGAGAGAAGTTGGAAAAAAGTATGCCCTCAAAAGTGGTACTACCCAATGATATGAGGTAGGTGCTCAAATCCAGTGAAAGTTGATCAGACCACACCTCCCCAGAGTTTGGAAGACTACATCTTTGTACCCCACCCTGGCACAGGCAAGATGTACATGAGCCTGGAATACAGTCTCCACTACTGCCTATCACCTGGCTGGTGGGTGATAGACACAGCACAATGGATAAAATTCACCAGTATGTACTGTGATTTACCAGCTTCTTCATCCAGTTCTTCACTGGATACTTCACCATGTTCCACTAGACACCAGAGTTTCAAAATAGTTGATACAGATGGTTCCTTCCAGTTCAATAGTCATTTTATTGGATTGAATGATCCATGGAGTTTCTCCTCAACCATCTTTCCTCAATAGTCTATCAATTTTTGACAGTGGATTATGGATGTCTCCACCTGTTACTTTTGATTTTCTATATCTCCTTTAATATTTTTGGATTTCATAGGAGTCAACCCCATGGTTACAGGGTTACAGTTGTGGTTCTATAATCAGAACCTGGTCTGAGTACTGACAGTACCACTTCCCAATGTGTGAGGCTTTGGGCAAATGTATGGCTTCCCTTCCCCTCAATTTCTTCATCAAGTACGATGACAGGTGTGCAGTCACAGCTTGTTCCTGGGCCTTAGATAACAGCTGAGAAAGATGGCTATGATTAGGTTATATTTGGGAAATTTAAGGCTTCCCTCTGGGCTGGAATGGAAGCTTCTGCCTTCATCGCTATCCATTTAGGGTCCAGCAGACTGCATGCCACATCACAGGGACAGCACAAGTATTTGTTCATTGAAGACAGCTTTCTAGGCTCTGATTAACATAACTCAGAAAATGTCAAGCAAGTTGGAAATGATCACAATTAGCTGTTTTTATATCAGTTTTAATCCTTATTTCTCCAATGAGTGCCAAAACAGAGGTGAAACAAAAAAAAAAATCAATGCAGTTCAATACTTTGTGGAAAGGATTAATTTTTTTGGGGGGGAGAGTGGGGGTAGGTGAGAAACATAGGTGTTCTTGGTCAGGGTTACAAAGGTCCAATAAGTGAGGGGTGAGGAGTAGCAGGCTCCAGGGAAGCAAACCTCAACGTTCAGGATGAGGCTAACCTGCAATTTGAATTTGGGCCAAGTTTAATGATGGATTAAGTCATCTCAATCTCCTACCAGCAGGTTAGTGGTTTTGGGTATTTTAGTGCATTCTCAGAACCCTCCTCCGTGTGTTCAACCATGATATCAGAGGTGGGTTCTGCCACCTACACAACTTACATCCTTGCCATGTGGCTGGGCAAAAAGTTGCTGTGCACATGTGGGTCATTTAAGAAATGCAGCTCTGTGGTTGGGTGTTGATGGTAAAACTTGATGAAAAGTTGAAAATGAAGCTCAGCACAGACCCAGAAAGAACAGTGAGATATTGGTAACTTTATTTTTCTATAATCTATTTTATACCCCATGTGCCTGTAAGAGAAACAAAATCTGGTCTATGTGGAGGACACCTTTTGTTCCAGAGAGTGGTACCTAAGTCTCAGGGCTGGCTTGTGAAGGTCTATCCAGACCTCTGGGCTCCAGCCTAGTTGGTGTGAATCCTCAGGGGCATGGGGACAGGCAACTCTCACTGTGACCCTCCTTCCCAGCCCCATTCTTCATTTCCTCCTTCCCAGACCCCCATCACCTCTTTCAAACCCACTTATACCCTTTCTGGATTGACATCATATAAGCAGACACCTGCAAGATGTTATGAGGTGGAAACAAAGACCTGAGACTGGAATAGATGCAGGAAGCACCCATCACCTCCAAGGCCCTCCTTCCTGGCACCTGCTTACTCTAAGTGGAGCAGAGTCATCCAGAAGCTAGGTTGTCCTGAGAGATCTCATTGTGTCCAGCTCCATCTCATTCACCAGCTGGTCAGCTTGGACTACTAATGTCCCTACCTGGTGTAATATTTAAGACATCACCTGTCCCTGCCCTTCTGCACCCAAAAACCCCTTGACCTCACTCACTGCTCCCTCCCAAACTTGGGCTGCACTTTGTGTTTGGTTCAGCCTTTACCATTCTCAAAGTCAAGTAAATGCAAGAATAAGATGCATTCAGGGTGCTTTCTGCAGAGGAGTCATGGGGACATACAGGCATGACCTCCCAGTCTTCTGAATCTCCCCCTGTCTTGTAAATGATCCTTTCCAAGGGAATATTCCAGTCTGTCTCGGGCATCATGTAGATCATCTCCTTCCTGGACCAAGTCTCCTTTGCTGGTCTTCTCTCCACAGGCTGAGTACTGTTTTCCCCACTTTCTGTACACTCTGCAAGCGATGCTTGGGTAAAGGAACCTTAAGCTTAGCCTCACATTGAGGGCTGGACCCCAGATACCTGAACCATCTGGGGAGGGAACAATTCACTGTAGTGAGGTTCTTCCTCACCATAGGACAAATATATGCATTGCTTGGTGCTCAGAATAGTTTATTGACCAGTTCTTATGGCTAATGATGTTTATAGTATATAAATGATGGCTCCATGTTGGGGATCTTGGGATAAGTTTGATATCAGTGTTTCAGGAATCTTGATCACTGCTTATTTTCATAAATCAACATCATCCTCTTAAAAAGTAGTCTTTTCAGTCAGGAAATAAAGGTGTAGCTGATGATTATATCTAATCTAAATGAATTGAAAAAAAATATATCAAACTCTTGAGTCAATGAAATTCAATTGTATTACCTATCATATGAAATATACAATTGTCTTTCAGAGTCTAAAATATTCATTGATTGATACAAAGGACTCTAGAATATTTTGAATAATATAAGGTACCCAGGGTTTCTTTTTTACAAAGTTAAGAACCACATTAAATTAATGACCCACTTGTTTCTTTTATAATGACACATTTTTGTCTTATTTTCTAATGTTGGTTAATATGATAAATTGTTCGGTTTCCATATTTTATATTATTGTCATATGTTCACATACTAGACACATTTTAAGAAGATCACTGGCAGATACCATGTTAATCATTTATGAAAATTTTGGTTGATCAAGGAAGCAACTGACTATAGTGAGCTCACTGCACTGCCACCCAGACGGGCAGAAAAGCACCTGGCTCCACATCTTTCTCCTCTGAACCTCCTGTGAAGCTGAAAGCTTCTTGGCCCAGATCTGTGACCAACCATGTTGAGGGGCCTGGGGCTGGGGCTGCTTTGCATATGCTGACCCTCACCACTCCTTGGACTCCTGGTGCTGCATCTGATGCATCCCTCAAGGGCAGGTCAGCATGTCTCCCAGAGGTATATGGCAACTCAATTTCTTGCAGAACCTTAAAACCTCAGTGATTGACAAATTGCATCTTATCAAAGTCAACATCTTCAGTGTTAAGTCATGTTGACAGCATGCAGTTTTGAGAGGATGTGATGAGAAGGACACTTTAACATTGTTGTCTTCCTCCCAAACCCATAGCCTCAGACTTTTCCTAAGGAGAACATCAGACAAATTCCCATGGAGGTCCCACCTCCAAAGTCCTTGGCTGTTCCTCCTCAAATGGTGAAGTTCATCTAATAAGGACATTCGAGAATCCCTCAGCACCAAGCAGAGCCCAAGGAGATACGACAACTATATGTCATGTGGTGTCTGTGATGGCTGCTGAGACAGAACTGTGTCATTTGGGAAAACTGAGGAAATCTCTCTAAAGTGAGTATTTCAGTTAACAATGATGTATCATTATTATTTCATTGTGAAAAATGTTCCGTACTAATGCAGTATAACTACAAGGCACTGTGCATGTGGTATGTAAGAGCAGTCCATACTATCTCCCCATATTTATGTAAGTCTACAACTACTGTAAGGAATGAATTTAATTTTTGCATGACTGGCTGTGCACAGGCCCTTGTGTGGGTTAGCAGAACAAAAATGATCCATCGATAAGGACTGGTCTGAGAGACCCCATCAGCTCCCATATAAAGCTCAGGCCAAGATGCTTGCCCTGAACAGTTGGGCCTGGGAGCCCCTCCCCATGGCCTCAAGTCCCTGTCCTGCCCCTGTCCATTCCTCAGCTCCCAACCAAGCCCCTGCAGGGAAACTGCACACACCTGGCTGGAGGTAATGGCTCCCTGAGGGCTACTCCTGCTCTTTAGCCCCTCCTTGCTCCCCAGTGACCTAGGTGTGCACCCTGTGCAGATGGTCTTGATTGATTTAAATAACAGCAGCAAACAAAGGATGCACCAAGTGGTAGGAATCAGGGCCTTTAACCAAAGGGCTCTATCTCCCCTTTAATCAAGGTAAGAATATTGTTTATCTTTCATGAAACTGTGAATGTCTTCAATTTAGATAAGAAGCAGTTTGAGGCCCATCCTTTATAGCCCTTGACTTTTGGTCTATCTTTCCTAACTTTACTTTCAATGTTTCTGAAAATGTATCTTTGGTTTGTTCCTGGCTAGTTTTACTGTGGAAGCCATGTCCCTGAAATTGCTTTGCTCCAGTCTTTACTCTTTCAGTTTGAAATACTGACGTGCCCAAGACTCTCCCTCCAAGCTCCTTGGCCTACTGACCCTGGCCCCATCTGTGCAGTTGAACAGTAAAAGGGGAATATAGCACCTGTGTTTTTAATGCAAGGATAGGTGAAGTTCCTTAAAATAAGCCACTCTGGCTGCACAAGCTGGAGATGACTGACTCAAATCCCTGTGAATCTGGATAAAGAGGCACTGAGTTGAATGTGTGGATGTACAGACAGTTTCCACTCTGGATGTTAACAGTGAACTCAGGAGAGCAAGGGCCAAAGGAGCATGGTGTTCACCTTTGCCTGGTTCCAAGCATTGTGGAGAAGCATGTGTGAGGGGGTTGTCACTGCAATTCTCCAGTGGTGACCTCTGGATGTATTAACCCTGGGATTGAGGAATCCCCACTCCATCCTGCTGGGTCGTTAGAACTCCAGTTCTGCAGAGACACAGCTTGGGCTCAGGTCAGCAGGCTGTGCACTCATTGGCCCTTGTAAGGGTGGGGCAGAGAGACTGAGAAACATGAACAGATTGCAATCAGCACTGTCACAGAACCCCCAACATGCCTATTCCTGAAGTGAACTCCAACAACTGGGTGCTCATGGACAGGTATAAATTTCTGCAAATCCTTAGCATCTCTGATCATGGGATACTGGAGGACTAGCCCCCTGGTTAGGAAAGTTCCTTGTTCTCAGGGAGCCCTTAAATACAGGGAAACTCAATGGCAGGTTCTGCAACCCACCCTCTTTCCTGGGATACCTGAACTGGGGTGTGCCAAGTACAGGGGAAGGGAATGAAGTGTTCACCTTGGGGTTGATAGAACAGCAGTTTCTTGGACCCAGTGTGGGGAGCTCAAGGAAGAGAAACTCTATCTGTGATGCATCCCATCCTGTCCCAGTTTCCTGTTTTAGGGATAGGATACTGGAGAGGTGTGTGATGTTAGGTGGTCTCAGAGGCCTGGAAATTGGGTGAATGCATTGACAGGAGGTCCCAGGAAACACTGAAGTTAGGTTCTTCATTTCTTTGCTTCATCCCCATCCCCTGGCACAGCCAGACACTTATTTAAGGAAGAAAATTATCACTTAACTCAAGAGAACCTGGATGGAGTTAGAACCAGGAGTTGGTGTCCTGCTGGCAACAGTATCCAGCTGCTCAAAGAGCAGTCATGGATGCCTAAACCCTGAGTCCACACAGTCTGAAAAAAAGCCTTGAAGTGGACAAGGCAGGATTAGGTTGTTCAGGTTTTGACTGAAGGGCCTGCTGCCAGGTTAATAACAGATGTGCTCTAATAATACCCCCTCACCTGCTCTGAGGCTGATGGCTGCCTGTAAGACTCGAGCTTCTCTGGTGCCCCAGGCCACTTCCCATGCTGCACCATGAGCTTCTGATCCCCTTAGAACATGCAAATCCTTTTTTTTTTTTTTGCCATTTTTTTTATTGTGGGTAAAAATCAAATTTTTTCACAATACATACCAATATTTGTAAGATGATATATAAATATATATGCATATATGTGCATTTGCTTACATAAATTTTATTATATATATATATATATATATATTTAAAGGTGCTTAGATTACCTAATTATTACTCAGAAATTACAGGGATACCCATGTTCCCCACCTCCCACACCTCTCACAATATCCCACACCAACATCACCATCCCAAATTCCTCAGGATTGGGGGAGGAACTATGGACTAGAGTGGACTTGGTGGTGTTCTGTTGTAGACATATTGTGATTCAAGCAATGGAAGAAATTGTAACAGTGAGGTGGAGCCGATGGCCACTGGACGTTTTTGGGGCAGGGAGGGGAGCGGCAGTTGAAATACAGGGGGTTTTCAGAACTTCGGGGTTTTCCTGAGTGGCATTGCAGCGACAGATGTAGGCCATTTTGCATCAGCATATACCAAGCAGAACTGAGTGGGAGAGAGGGTGGTCTATGATGTGAAATGTGTTCTATGCTTGTTGGCAAGGCCCCAGGATGTGTATATCCATTGCAATTCCCTTTAAAGTCTGCCCAACTTTCAGCCCATCTTGCCTTCTCTGATGGTGAGAATTCCATCTTGTGTTTGAGGAAATCTTCTCCATGAAGCCTCCCCTTATCTTCACCTGAATTGATTTTTCCTCTTTGGCAATTCTGAAGCCTAGAGCACAATGGACAGTCTGGCTGGGTGTGTGTTCCTTTTATGTCACACTCACAGATGAGCACAATACCCTGTGCTTCATGATCAATCTCTCAGTAGCTTTCACATGCCAGGATAATATAGGAAATATTCACAATTTAAGTGAAAAGAGACTCCATTTTCTGTGATAATTTATTGACAGTGCAGGCCCTGCCACATACAGGAAGGAGAATCTTTCATGGTGAGGGTTTCTATGTGGCTGAGATGGTTACAAGAAGGGATCCAGAGGGGAGAGTTAATCTTCTGATTGTCTCACTTAGTGCAGGGACATAAACTAACATCCTAGCCATGTTTGCTTCCTAAGCCAAAGGCATCACCACAAACATATTCTTAGTTGAACTGGCATGCAGAAAGGATTCAATGCCCACCTGGACATTGTGCTCCCCTCTTGGAGGCTCTCTTTGCTTCCGAGAACACCTCGGAGAGGTTGACCCACCCAATGGCAACAAACAACCACACAGATGTGGTGGAATTTTTCCTGCAGGGTTTCTCAGGAAACCTCCAGTTCCAGGATATTTCCTTGGTTCTCTTCCTCCTCCTTTACCTGATGGATCTTGCAGGGAACTGCTCCATCCTCATGGCCATCTGCCTTAATCCAGCCCTCCACACAAAAATGTATTTCTTTCTCACCAACCTGGCCATATAGACATCATGGGCATTTCTTCTGTTCTCCCCAAGTTGCTGAAGAACCTGGTGGGTAAAGGTTGCATCATTTCTTATGGGGGTTGCATGGCCCAGCTTTTCTTCATATCATGGGTACTTGGGACCGAGCTGCTGCTGATCACAGTCATGGCCTATGACTGTTATGTGGCAATCTGCCAGCCTCTGCAGTACCACACACTGAACAAGCAACTCTATGACCTGCTGGCAAGCAGTGTGTGGTTGTTTGGTGAAATCAAGTTTTGTGCACACTGGCCTAATGGCACAGCAAACTTTTTGTGCTCACATCAGATCCATGATTTCCTGTGTGAAATCCTCATGCTGCTGATGCTCGCCTGTGGCCCTGCATTCCTGAAGAATATCATGGCTGTCATCACAGATGTTTACTTTGGGGTGCTCAATTTCCTCCTCATCATGGCTTCCTACACCTTTATCATTACCAGTATCCTGCATATCTGCTCAGTTGAGGGCAAGTGCTGGGCTTTCTCCATTTGTTCTTCCCATCTTTTTGTGGCCTGGATGTACTACTCTACTATCATCTACACCTACATCTTCCCCAATTTTGGGTCCTCTGTGAAAAATGGCAAAGTGGTTGCCTTCCTGTACACAGCTGTCAGCTCCACACTGAACCCCCTTATCTACAATTTGTGGAACAAAGATGTAAATGTGGCCCTCAGGAAGGTATTTCCCACATTTGATAAGTGAAAGGAAAAAGCCAATATAAACTTTGCTCAATGTTAATTTTAAAAAAATGACTTTGAAAATCTGATGCAAGTGGCAGGGGAAAGAATGTAGTTCATGTGATAGATTCATAAACAATGTGCCCCCTAATGGGAACTGGCCAGCCTTCTATGGGGAAACTTTAACTAAATTATCCAAGTAGCTAACTGTGAGTATTCTCAGGGCTTCAGGAACCTGAATGTGATGGAGAAAAGCAAGGAAGCCTGAGTGGCCAGGAGAAACAGGAGAAGACTCATCAAGATATGCCTAACACACCCTCCCTCCAATGTCGGCTGATATTTTCACACACCCTTGTGTACCAGGGAAAAAGATTCTATCCTTAACATGCGAATATGGCTCTCCACTTCCTCTTTCAGGGTGGAAATCTCAGTTTCTTGATTGAGGCCTATTAAGTTCACTGCTTAGTACATTCTGATATGGGGTTTCTCCATATCCTGCTCTCAATAACCTCACCAGGACTCTGGGTCTCTGACCCACCTCCCTTGGTATGATATTGGTGAAGAGACAAAAGGCGCTGCTCCTCATTATGTCTGTGAGGTTTTGAGGTTTTGGTACTGTGAAGTAGACAAGAGATAGCATCAGGCTGTCTTCCATTTTAATGACATGCAGAAAAGAGGTGATTTTTTTTGTTCATTCTTTCCTTTTATGAAAGGGCACCATCATTCTTTAATTGAGAATATTTGCCTTGCTAGAAACAGTTGTTTTTGAACTTTAGTTTGGACAAAAGCTTCTTCAACATTACTTTTTTAAACAAATCAATTTTATTGAAACATATTGATAAAACAAACATTTCATACAAAGTGTACAATCAATGGTATTTGCTATAATCCCATAGCTGTGCACTCATCATTTCAATCATTATTGGCGCTTTTTCATTATTTCAATAATAATAAACAAAATACACACAAACAAACAACAAAAGTCTTTACCTCTCAATCTCTGTCTTCCTTGCTGTATATAGCTTCTATTTCTGACTATTCTTGCACACTTACTTATTTGTTTATTAAGTAGTTTTATTGAAATATATTCACATACCAAATTATCTATCCAAATTTCAACTTTATTTTTTATGGATGCAGTTCCTTCACAATGTCATTAGTATTAGTATTGTTATTAATTATTATTATTATTAGACTTATCCTCAGCTTCTAGCCTCTAAATGCTTGTATTCTTCACCCTTCATCCTCCATTTTCTTCTATTATAATGATGTTTACATTCCTGCCAACATTTCCCTTTATATTTCTTACCAGTGACAGTCCATACTCATCTCCAGATCCCAGATGAATTGTTATAACTGCCTAGCTACTCTAGCACTTGAAAATATTCCAAGAATGCATTCAACAGTCTAAATGTACAATCTACAGTTCCATCAACCCATCTAGCTTTAAGAATCACAATTACTGAAAAATGTTTGATCCATTTTTCTAGTTTCTCTAGCCTTAGCATCCTCAAATTATATTGAGTTAATCTGAACACCTCTCACATTTTATGTTTCTCCCATCTCTAACACTCACCCCAAGATGCCTGGCTGACTCAAAACATTTCACATTATTTTTCTACATCTATTTTTTACTTTTTTCTTTATTTTTAAAAGAGTTTTAGATTACATATGAATTGAAATATAAATTACCTGTGACTTCTTTCCCATAGCAATATATTTTAACTTTCATTCATATTGTTGATATTTGCATTCCTGCAAACATCTGTATTTATCATTAACTGCTGCTAGTGATAACTAATTATAACATATATCATTAATTTGTTCCATTTTTTTATTATTATGCCATTGTATGAATATAGTACATTTTATTTATTCATTCATCTTTTAATGGCTATTTGTGTTATCTCTAATTTTAGCTATTAGGAACACAATGTGAATAAAGCCATCTTTAAAACTGTGACCAGATGAAGGATGTCAATGGTCCACCTAGGTTAGAGGTGTATGTTTAAGTGAATCCTCAGGTCCTATCAGAAGATAAAGTCAGTCACCAGCAGTGCCTTCAGCCTTCCAGGTGGCTGGACACAAAGGGTGCTGCACTCACTTAGGCCATTTAACAACAGATGCTGAGGGGTCAGGTTGTGTGTCTAAAACATGATGGAGAGCTGAATGCAGAGATCTAGATAGATCCAGGGAAGGTGAGTGAAAAATGGGAAACTTCATTTTTCTATATTTCATTGTAGACCCCAAGTGCCTTGTGGCAATAACATAATCTGGCCCATTTGGAGTTCACTTTTAGCAGGACCTGGGATGAAGAACTGACAGGTGTAGGCCTATCTGGTCCTAGGGCTCTGACCCAGTAGGTCTGGATCCTGATGTCAGTGGGGTGGGCCAGGAAGCTCTCACTGTGACTCTCCTTCCCAATTCCCCCTGTTTCTCCTCCCCAGCCAACTCCATCTCCTCCTTCCAAAGCCTGTGCCCCTCTTCTGGGGTGGAATCATGTGGAGAGATCTCTGCAATTGCTTTTGAGGCAGAGACAAAGATCTGAAACCAGAACCAAGGTAGAAAGTGTCTTTCATTTCCAAGGCTATCCCTCTAGACTCCTGACTACTATAAGGGGAACAGAGGGAAATCCAGGTGCTCTATATTCCCATGAGATCTTGCTGCCTTCTGTTCAATATCCTTCTCTAGATGGTTACCTTGGAAGTTGGATACTCATGCCCCTATGGGTTTAACATTCATGGAGACCCTGACAAAGTTTTCTTGTCTGTACCCCCAACCATCTGACCTCACAGGTGTCTTCACTGCTTTCTTTTTTTTTCTTTCTGGTTCCAGATTTAATCAGCATCAAATGGGGGTTTTACAAATACAAACTAAAACAACAACAACAAAAATTTTAAATGAATGAAACAGGGACTTTGACCATGCAAAAAGAAAAAAGGAAACTAAACTAATAATAAAATATAATTAGCGAATTGAGACATTTGAAAAAATGGGAAAAACAAAAAACAAAAAACAAATAAAATCCTTTTTTTTGAAAGAAATTATTCTTTTTTCCTTTTATCATTGTAATATCGGATG
>JAQZBX010034768.1:0-24867 GCA_029593785.1 Cabassous unicinctus | reverse complement strand
GGACCTCCTCAAAATTAAACACTTTTTGCATTTCAAATGACTTTTTCAGGAAGGTAAAAAGACGAACTACCCAATGGGAAAAAAAATTTGGAAACCACATATCTAAAAAGGGTTTGAATTCCATTTTATATAAAGAGACCGTACAACTCAATAATAAAAAACAAGCAACCCAATTAAAAAATGGGCTAGACTTGAATATACATTTTTAAATGAGGAAATAAAAATGGCCAAAAATCACACTAGAAAATGTTCAACATCATTAGCTATTAGGAAAAGTCAGATTGAAACTACAATGGGATAGCATTTCACTCTTACAGAATGACCATTATTTTTTTTTTTTTTAAGCTTTCACCTAGCTGCCTTGGTGAACATGGAAGTCGGGATGTGTTGACGAGCGGAGGAGTATGCTCTTCTCTGCCCGCTGGTGCTTCCGGCTGCGGAGGTCGGCCTAGGGCGCAAGGGAGCCATGGGGCGCAGGGGCGGTGGACATCAGGCAGCTCTGTGGCTGCGACACCGGCGCGATCTTGGCGAGGCCTTCCACCATGGCCTCCATGGGTGCCCGCCTGTCCTCTCTCTTGTCTGTGAGAGCCACGCCCTGCTTGAGAAGTTCAAAGGGTAGACGCGGGAGGGCGCCGACAAGATGACCGGCGGCGACTGACCGGCGGCGACGTGCTGTCCAACCGCAAGATGTTCTACTTGCTCAAGACCGCCTTCCCCAGCAGGCAGATAAATACTGCAGAACATGTGGATGCAGCTCATCAGGAAGTTATCCTATAGGATCATGATATTCCTGAGGATATCCTGAAGGAAATAAGTACCCCTAAAGAAGTGACAGCAGAAAGTGTTACTGACTGGATTGACCCACTTGATGCAATACCGGAATATACAGAGAACCTTCACCAATATGTCACTACCGTGGAGTGTGCAGCTGTAAATGGCAAGCCTGTAGTAGGAGTAATCCATAAGCCATATACTGAATATACAACGTGGGCAATGGTAGACGGTGGTTCAAATGTGAAAGCCCGCACGTTTTACAACGAGAAAACCCTGAAGATCATCGTGTCTGTCTCCCATTCAGGGATGGTCAAGCAGGTTGCTCTTCAGACATTTGGAAAACAGACTACAATTCTACCGGCTGGCAGTGCTGGTTATAAAGTTTTAGCACTTTTGGATGTGCCTAATAAAAGTCAAGAAAAAGCTGATCTCTATATCCATGTGACATAAATCAAGAAGTGGAATATTTGTGCTGGCATTGCCATTTTAAAAGCCCTTGGAGGGCATATGAACACTCTGAGTGGTGAAAAAATCAGCTACACTGGTTCCAACGGTGTCGAAGAACTCCTTCCTAGCATCAAAATGAACCACGAGGCTCTTGTCAGAAAACTCCTGGATCTAGAGAAGACAGAACATAAATAAGCATTACTGGTTTCAGTACACACACTTCTATAGTTGAAATAGTCCATCTGAAACGCTGGAGGCTTTAGAGTTTGGATAGAGAAGATGCATTGTTAAGACCATTCCGAACTGTTTTGAATATTTATGAAGCATCAGGAACTTATTTTCCCTGTGATAGGATGCAAGATAAGGGAAAATGGGTTGCTTCTTATCTCCAGGATTGTCCATTTTTGAGACTATTTTGGTACAGTTGTCATACACACAAGTGACATATTTATATTTGTGAATTAAAAACTATATTGTGAGTTACCATTTTCACATAACATCATGAGTCTTCACTATTTGTTAATACTTTCAGATAGAATTGGGCTGAAGAAAGGATTGAATTTGTGTAGAAATTAGTGTAACTTAACATTAATTTTTTACAAAGAAATTGGAGATTTCTACCCCTAATTTGGATGGAAAGCATAAGAAGCTACACTTCCATTAATATGCAACAAATGCTCCATTTCTTTGTTACTGAATATTTCTTATGGATTAAAATAGAAAAAGCTTAAATTGATTTTTTTCCTTTAAAATGTTAATAACAGTTCACCAGCTAGTAGAAAATATAGACTTATGATGGTTTGAATTATGATTGCAATTTCTTGTTTTGGGGGATGTTTTTGTTTTAAGAAAAGTGTATTTGTATCCATGGGTTTAACATTTCTGGCATCTTGCTGTCAGGTTTATTTTTCCTATGAAAGATGCGTGGTTCTATCCTTCTCTTCCTCTTGACCAATGTTTAGTCCTTAGCTGGTTAGATTTGGTTTAAGGTTTCAGTGCTAGTCTTAAGATTTTGGCACATTTTCTTATTAGAGATGATATGCTGTTAAGTAATATAAGATGATAAATGGTTTTCTTAACACTGGAAAGTTATTTGGCACTACATGAATTGAACTCGCTTTCCCTATTTTCAAAAACACAAAATTTTTACTTTGTTTTAATTCTTTTTTAAAAAATCAGAAAAGTTCATGATCAAGAATGTGTTGTTTGCTTTTATCATTAATAAATGGATCTAATCCACCAGACTATCAATATAATAACTTTTGAGAGGCCCTGTCGTTTCCCTTCAGATGAAAGCAATGATGATAAAAGTTATTTCTGATGAATTTTTTTCTCAATCAGTCTGGAGAATCTCCTTGGAAGAAGGTTTGGGACATAGTCACTTGTGCCACTCTAACGAACCTTGCTTTGTGAAGTACCTTTCACTGGATATCTGGTTTCTCCTGGTGTGGTATCTGGATACTTCATATAAACAATCAGTACCACTATTTCATGTGACTTTGTTCCAAAACTCACTGATAAGGAAAGGAGTTTCTTTTCCATTTAAAAAAAATTTTTAACTCTAAGGCAACTTTCCATTTATTTACTTATCTTGGAGGTAAAAATTGACTAAAAAATGGATATTTTAGCCTGGTAGAATACGTCTGAACTTGAAGTTTGGATGTAACACTGTCCAAAGTCCTTTAATTCCTCCTTAATGAACTGAGTCTGGTACAGGCCACAAGTTTCCATCCAATCTCTAGCAAAATATCACAAATCTATTAAGATATTGGGCCTCATCTGGTAGGCCTTTGTTTAGTGAAAATTCATTCAAGTTTTGGTTGTTAGAACACTTGATTTTTTAGACAGGACTTAGAATTCTAAAAAGAATATCAGAGGCCTTAACTTTTTACTTTACAGGAAGATGAGGAAACCCTTTTTTCCTCATCTTCAGGGGAGATGGCAAAGGCTGCAGTTGCCAGGCTCCTGTGGTATAATCAGTTATTTTAATTGTAATATGTCAAACTTTCAGGGAAATTGGACTGGCATAGTAGGAAATGGAATTTAATAGGAACTCCCCCCCCCAATATTATAGGGATACTTTCTGATTTAATGGAAAAAGAACTAGTTCACATAATAAGAATGATTGTGCTGGTTTTATTTTTAATTTTATTAATCTGCATATAGATAATCACTTTATGAAGGGTTTGTGTTACGTGCAAAAATTAAGACACCAGCTGACAGTTAAATGCATTGCTTTTATAGTTTGTTGGCTATAGTCTAGTAACAAATGATTTTAAGTGCTTTTACAGAGCGTCTGTTTTTTTAACTTTTTTATTTCTGAAAGTTGATATACATTGCAGAATTAGAATGAGCACAAAGAACAGTATTTATATTTATTTATGAGACATTATTGTGCCAGAACATATCAGTAAAGCATCTTCATGAATAAGTCAAATTATTCACTGAGACATGTGAATAATTTCTGCCCCCTTTATCTCCTCTACCCGATTAGCTATTTCCCTTTCCTATTAATTTTCTCCTTTTGTCTTTCTTTCTGCTCCTCTTTTTAAGCCAGCATATTCTACTCCCAATACCTGTCCCCAATTTCTCTATGTATCCATTTCTTTCAAGGACTTCTTGGAAAGAAAAGGAAAATCACCTTCAAATCCATGAAGCTTTAAATTGTGAGGTCTAATCTGGTACTTCTCTCTTTTAGAAGCATATCTTCTGACTCATCCCTCAAAAATATAAATGTAGAAAATACAAAGGAGTTGGGTGGATAAGCCTGTTAGTAAAAAACTTCATGCTTGGATCCCTGTTAGAGGAGATTACAAGGGTCTACATTATGAGTCATATTTGCCATTGTTATGTTTTCCAATTGTCCCATTTCCCCATTTTAATGTTTCTTTTTGTTTGTTTGTTTTAAATAAATAATATTCAAATGAGTTGTTTATGGTTGTATAATGAAGTAACATAAACATTTTGGTGTGTGCATTTTATGTAACAGTTGTGCAATTTCTTTCTGTTTGCTGTGTGTGGTCTTTGGATATTTTGCAAAAAGTACCCAAGGAGGTGTGGGCTAGTCATTGAATAAGAACAGGGTGGCAGAGGAAATGGAGGCAGCTCAGTGGAAGGATTGAAGAAAGAGGATGCAGAGGAAATATCTGCCTTGACCCCTGTGATCAGAAATTTTGTCCCTGATCATATGTTTAATTCAAAAATTGGATTTCAATCAGATTTGAACGTAGCAACTTTCTCTGACAGCCCTGCAGAATCAAAGAAAGCTGGAATGTGACCCCTTTACCTCAGAAAAGAACATGGCCAAATTTCCTCCTTGGAGAAAGTCTTTAACAGATCAGAAACTCTCATCTACCTATCTTGGTTATGTGTTGCATTGGTCCTGGATAAGAACAATGTATTTTTCCTTTTAGATCTTGGTTGAGTTTGAAGATATATTTAATTATTTTCAGGCTACAGCTACAGAAAGTCCATCTTGTGACTGTTGTGTAAAGTAAACCAAAACCTCCACGGATTCATATTTATCCTAAAAAAAAAAAAAGTTGTGCCTTAACAATAGGGCCTTGTATGTTAATAGGGAAAATAAAACCTTTTTTAGTAGATGAGAAAAATAGGAATTTTTGCCATGAAAATTTTTCAATGTTTTTAATATTTCATTTGGGGGAATTCATTAAAATTAAATAAAGTTGATGTGAAATTATTTTTTATAATCTAGCATTTACAATTAAGTACATTTTTCATAACAAACTGGCATCTTCATGTATATAGATTTGAAAACATACTTCATCTTTAGATTTTTAATTTAAATTATTATGAGACCAGGATAGATCACATATTTTTATTTTACTTTTAAATAAATCTTTTCACTAAGCTATTATATCTGCTTTCCTAGTCCTCAAGAATAATTTTGGTTTAAAAATAGTTATTTATTGATAGCATATCAGTCATTTATTAATGTTAAAAATATGGTGTGTTGTATGACAAAGTGGGGAAGAAGTTCTGATACTGATTAGCAGTTTACCGAGAGGGTGAGAAGACTTGAAATTTATACTTCAAAAGGAGGTCTTAGTTTTATGAGGTGCTGATTTATGTTTGTTGTTTATTTTTATTTCATCACAACCTGGGCAAGTGCATGCATTCCTATTTCCCATTGGTAAAGGCTTACAGGAAAGCTTTTATTTATTTATTTATTTATTTGTTTGTTTTTAATTTTTCACTTAATTTCATTCTGCATATGAATTTTCTCAATGCCATAATTTTAGTCCAAAATTTTATAGTTTTGATTTTTATATTTAGTCATTATACTATATAATTTGTCCATGGTGAGAGGTAAGAGTGAAATTTATTTTTATGCCTTGCGAATTTCCAACTGTCCATGTATGATTAACTGAAAAAGACATATTATTGAAAGTATACTACCACATATTATCTCTGTAATATATTGTGTTACTAATTGAGTGAATTTGTACCTATACCCTTTATTCTGTTGCATTGGTTTCTGATTTTCTTTACTAACATCACATATATTCAAAGTAATTTAATAAATTTAAGTATTGGAGAAATCATAATTTAAATTAAAAAAAATTTTTTCTTCACTTGATATGCTTCAAGGAAAGCACATGGAAATAGTTGAGTTTAAGTTATTTTTTGATGGATATTCTTTACTTACAAAAGAAGAGATAATGCTGAATGGAAACAATTCTTTACAGGTTGGCATATATTAATTAAATATTGGATACCATTAATTTAGTGAATAGAATTATGATTTTTAGGAGGAATAAATACCGAGTGAAATCTTTGCCTTTCAATCTGGTTAGCCACTGAAGAGATAAAGGTAAATGATAGGTGTTTTTTGTACAATTGTTTTATGAATATAGGGAAATTTGTATTTTTTAGGGAAACAATAATGATGAAGTTAGAATCAATATATTTCAAAAATCATACCCAAACACAATTCAAGATTTTTATATAACCTTAAGGAAATGAATAAATATCAGTGGGTATTTGATCACTTTGTTCAACAAAGCTTCAACACAAATTTAGTCAATATTCTTCAGGGTACCCCAGCTATAGATTGTTAATTGGATACAATTATACAATCCATTCAAAGTGTACACTCAGTGGTTCTCATTTCCATCAAAGAGTTGTGCTGGCATCATCTCAGTCAATTTTGGAATGTTTTCATTTCTCTAAAAGGAAAAATCTCATAACCCTTTATACCCCATATTCTTGTCCCTTAGAATTGATATAATATCTTATTTGCCATTGCTGCAAAAATATTACAATATTACTCTTAGCTATCATCAAAAAGTTATAATAATTGTAATTTCCCAAAGGTATCACCATATTCTTAGCACTTTGTAAAAGAACATTCTTATACTTTTAACCACAGTCTTCATCCACAACTGAAATCACTATGTTATACAGTCCCTACATTATTCTATGGCTTCCTTTCAATTGAAATATTACTTCCACGGAATCACATCACATTTATAAATCAGCCACAATCACATTTATAAATCAGTAATGTTAGTTATACTCACTATAACGAATTACAATTAACTCTATTCATTTCCACACATTTAGAATAAAATATTAAAAATTCTATGTACATCAAGCATCAGATTCCATTCTCAACCTACTTTCAATTTCCTAGTAACCCATACTCTAGAGTTTACCTCAATGAGTTTATTCATTGTTTTAGCTCATATTAGTAAGACCATACAATATTTGTCTTTTTGTGTCTGAATTATTTCAATAAATTATTTCATCTTTGTTGTCATATGCATCCTAATTTCATTTTTCTTACAGCTGAAAAGTATTCCATTGATATGTATATACCATTTTCTTTATTTATCATTTGATGGACACTTGGGATGTTTCCAACTTTTAGCAATTGTTAACAATACTGCTATGAATATTGGTGTGTCAATGTCAATTTGCATCCTTGCTTTCAGTTTTTCTGAATATATTCATAGTAACTGGATTACTGGATCATAAGGCAGCTCTACTTTTAGTTTGTTGAGGAGCCTTCAAGTGTCTTCCACAAAGGCTGCACCATTCTACATTCCCACCAGCAGTAAATGAGAGTTCCTCTTTCTCTACATACTCTCCAACACTTGTAGTTTTCTGTTTTTGTAATAATGGCCATTATATAGATGTGAAATTATATATCAGTGTAGTTTTGACCTGCATTGCCCTAATAGCTGATGATGATTTACATTTTTTTCATGTGATTTTTTGGCCATTTGTATTTTCTCTTTGGGGAAATGTCTATTCAAGCTTTTCCCATTTTGAATTGAATTGTTTGTCTTTTTTATCATTGGGTTGTATGATCTCTTTATATAATATTGATATCAACCCCTTATCAGATTTGTAGTTATGAAGTATTTTTTTCCATTGAGTACACTCCTTTTTCACTGTCTTAACAAAGTCTTTTGAAACACAAAAGTGATTAGAAATGAAAATGTCCCATTCATCTATTTTTTTTTACTTTGCTCATGCTTTGGGTGTAAGTTTTAAGAAACCACCATCTAATATCAGGTAAACCATACACACAAAACATGATCACTGAAAGAAGGAAAATAGATAAATGGAACCTCCTCAAAATTAAATACTTTTGAGTTTCAAAAGACTTTCTCAAGAAGGTAAAAAGGCAAGCTACTCAATGGGAATAATATTTGGAAACCCCTTATCTGACAAGTGTTTTTTATCTATATTATATAAAGAGATCATATAGCTGAACAACAAAAAAACAAGTGACCCAATTTAAAAATGTCAAGACTTGAATAAACATATTTCCAAAGAGAAAATATAAATGAGCAAAAAGCACATGAAAAAATGTTCAACATCATAGCTATTAGGGAAATGTGGATCAAAATTACAATGAGATATTTCACACTTTGTTGAATAGCCATTATTTTAAAAATCAGAAAACTACAGGCCCTGGAGAAGATTTGGAGAAAGAGGAACCCTCCTTCACTGTTGGTCAGAATGTAGAATGGTGTAGTCTTTTGGAAAACAGTTTGGCAGTTACTCAGGAGATTATTATAGACCTGGCTTGTGATCAGGCAATCCTGGTACTAGGAGTATATTCAGATGAACTAAAAGCAAGGATGCAAACTCATATTTGTGCACCAATGTTCATAGTAGAATTATTCACAGTAGCTAAAAGATTGAAACAACCCAAGTATTCATTAATTGTTGAATAGATTAAAAATGTGGTGTATACATATAATGGAATACTTTTCAGTTTTAAGAATAAATGAATTGGTTACATATATGACAGCAGGAATGAACCTTGGAGATGTTATGTTGAGTGAAATAAACTGGACACAAAAGGAGAAATATTGTATGGTATCTCTAATATGAAATAAATACAACTAGTAAACTCATGGAGTTAAAATCTATAGTATAGGTTACTAGGAGATAGAATGAGGGTTATGAAGGGGGAGCTGATGCTTAATATATGCACAATATTTAATAAGTTTGGCTTTAAAGGTGTGCAAATATATAGAATAGATGGTAGGACATTATAGTGAGTATAACTATCATTGCTGATTTATAAATTTATGGCTGAAATGGTCAGATGGGGACATAAATGTCAGTTGAAAGAAAGTTACAGATAAACTAGGTTCTTATAACAGAGTGAACTTGGTGGTAGATAAGGATTATCGTTAATAGTACATATTCAAAAATCATCTTTTATGAAGTAGAATAAATGTTTGTCTGTATTACAAGGTGTTAGGAATATGGTGATATATTGGAAAATGCAACTAATGTAACAAATGGACAATAGTTAGCAGTAATATTTTAATATACTTGCATCAGTGGCATAGAAGGTACTATGATAATGCTAAGGGTTAACAGTAGGGGAGTATAGCAGTTTGACAGTTTGATAAAGTTATGAATTCCAACAATAGACATTGGATTATGCTTGTAAACTGATCTGTTTATCTAGGCATGATTAAGTTATAATTGGGGCTTTGATTGGGCCACGTCAGTAGGGTGTTGAGCCCCACTCCTTGGTGGTGAGGAATCAAAGGTAAAAGGCATGGCAAAGGACAGAGTTGTAGCAGTTCTGATTTTGGAGTCTTGAGCTGAGCCCCGGGAAGTAAGAGTGCTTCATTGTGAGCAAGGAGAGAAGGCCCCAGGAAAAGACATGAGCCGTTCACCTAAGAGTCTACTGATGGCCTTGTAGAGAGAGGCAAAGCCTAGAGAGCCTCATACTCTACAGCTGACCTTGTGGAGGAAACAGAGGAGTTGAGCACAGAGAGAAACAGAACCCCGGGAAGAGAGGAACCCAAGAAGCCTGAACCCTGGCAAACATTGGCAGCTGTCTTGCTCCAACATGTGGCAATGGATTTTAGTGAGGGAAGAAACTTATGTTTTATGGCCTGGTAACTGTGGACTTCTACCCCAAATAAATACCCTTTATAAAGACCAACCTATTTCTGGTATTTTGCATCAGCAACCCTTTTGATAACTAATAGGGAGTATACAGAGTATGGGATTTTTCTTTTTGGACTAATGAGTGTTCTATAAATGACAGCACAACTCTGTGATGAAACTGAGCCACTGAGTGTCCACTTTGGATGGATTATTCAAAGCATGAGACTCCACAACACAGAGAACCCAATGGTGGATAATGAACTGAGGCTAACTGTACAAATATGAGGGTTTCTCTCATGAAATATAACAAATATACAATTCATGGTGCTAATAATAGGGTAGTTTGAGACCTTAGAAATCCAACCTCACTTTTATGGATTTTTGACAAGGGGGCAAAGACCACTTAACTGGTATAGAAATGTTTCTTCAACAAATTGTACCCAGAAAATGGCATCTCCATTTACAGAAAAAAAGAAATATCCTTACTTCAGACTATATAAGAATATCAAGTCAAAATGGATTAAAACCTAAATATAAGAGCCAGAACTATTAAACTCTACTGAGAAGAAAATATAAGGAAGCATATCCAAGACATTGGTTAGGCAATGGTTTCTTTGACTTTATATCTAAAGCATAAGTAACAAAAGAAAAAAATAGATAAACGGTACCTCATCAAAATTAAAAAAAAATTCTGCCTCAAAGGACTTCATCATGAAAATAAAATAACAACCTACACAATGAGAAAAATATTTGGAAACCACATATCTGATAAAGATTAATATCCAGAATCTATAAAGAGATCCTATAATTTAGCAAAAAGAGAAAAAGTCCAATAAAAAATGGGCAAGAACCTTAAGCAGATGTCACGCTAAAGAAAATATACACACATATAAAGAAAATATACACACAGAAAGCACATGAAGACATGCACAACATCATTATCAATCAGGTAAATACAAATTAAAACCACAATGAGATGCCATTTTGGATCCATTAGATCATCTACCATTTAGAAAAAAAAAACAGAAAATAACAAGTGGCAGAGAAATATAAATACTCAATTATTGCTGGGGGGATGTAAAATGGTACAGGTGCAGTGGAACACAATTAGGCTGTTCCTCCAAAAGCTAAGTGTAGAATTACTATAAGACCTGGCAATCCTACTACTTGTTATATACCCCCAAATAATTGAAAACGGGGACTGGAACAGATATGTCCAACCTCATGTTCCTAGCAGTATTATTCATAATTTCCAAAAGATTGACAACCCAAGTGTCAATCAATTGATGAATGAGTAAAGAAAATATGGTATATACATACAATGGAATATTATTCATCTGTAAGAAGCAATAAACTCCTGATACACATGTCAACAGGGATGATCATGGAAGACATCATGGTGAATGAAATAAGCCAAATAGAAAAGGACAATTATTGTATGATCTCATTGATCTTATTGATTTGAGCAACTAGAATAAGCAAATTCAGAGGCAGAATCTAGTATATACGTTATTAGGCAATGAGGTGGGGATAGAGAAGGTGCCATTAAGGCTTAAAATGTACAAGGTAGTTATCTGGAATGACGGGAAATGTTTTGGTGATAGATGGTGGTGACCATAGCACAACATTGTGAAAGTAATTACTAGCACTGAAATATATATCTAAATTTGATTAAAATAGGAAATGTTAGACTGTATGTATGGTAGCATAATAAAAACATTTAAAAATCCATGGAACTGCACTAAACAGTGAAGTCTAAATTAAACCATGGACTGCAGTTAATACTACAATTACAAAAATGTGCTATCATCAATTGTAATAAATGTTCTACTCAAATGTAAGGCATTAATATTAGGGTGTTATATGGGGATCCTGTATTTTATGCATGATTGTTCTGTAAACACACTCCTCTAATAAAAATAAAAAATAATAGTAAAAAAATCCTGAAAAATATTTACTAATGTAAAAAATTGAATTTCACATGATTGTGAATATCATGATTCACATGATATTTTAGAGAACTAGTTACCTCCTCAAAAGAATGAAAGTTTCCCAAAACATAAAGACTTTTCTGATAGAATTGTTGGTAATAATTAATAATAAATTTGATTTTTTTGGTATTATATAATGAATTATATCTTATTTGGATGATGTGCAACACTCTGTGAACCAATATTTTCCAGATGAAACTTTATGTCTAAAGTCATGTATGTGTAAAGGACCCACTCAAATGCCTAAATATATCAATGGATTTAAATGCAACAGAATATGAAAACTTCATTCTATGGCTGCAGATAACAAATTGAAAGGCTTTAAGAAACCACCAATTGTTGATCTTTGTTTTAGAATCCCAAAAGAATAACATTGATTTTCTGAAAGTACTATTCATATACTCCTTTCATTTTCTAAGCATATTTTTGTAAATATTCCTTTAGTGTGAAGCCATATTTACTTCATAATCTTCAACTAAAAAATCATGTTGCAGAAGTTTGAAAGAAAAAAAATTACTTGAGAATTCAGATGTGTTCTATTAATCCAAATAGTAAAGAAGTTTTCAAAATGTAACAGAGAATTTCTGCTTCAAAATATTTGACTGTTTAAAACTTCCCAGCTGAATTTTATAATTATGTTGATATCCTGTAGTGGTGAGTAAAGACTTCTACTTTTGAGCCTTTATTTCCAAGGTTTCCTTGGAGCTACTTAGCCTCTCCCAAATTATACTTCTTTCCAGATTGGCAGTCATTAATGAAAATTTCAGAATAACTATCAATTTTAACCTTTACTAAGAATGTCTTTTGAGGGGTAAAAATTGCTAGTCTAAAAGCAACCTAACTTTATTACTCACACCCCATGTGTGAGGGTCTATTTAATCCAGTTTTGGTGAAAAAATCTCACTCTATGCTAAAACTCTTTTTTTATTTTTAATCTTTACCTTTTAAAATCTATTCTTGAAGTATCTTTAAAAAAATAAAAAAGTATAATAAAAAATAAAATGAAATATATTCTTGAGTGTTGCCTTTATTATTCATTTATTTTTACTTCAGTAGCTGCTTTTCAATTATTGGTTTTAATTTTTTAGTTAATTTTAAACTGCATATGAATTTACTCAATGCCATAATTTTTGTCCCAAATCTTCAGCAAATGCATTTCATTATGGGTAACACAATTTTATGGATTTGCTATATGTAAATAAATTACTTGTACAATCTGATACAAAATTAAAAATGTGTTGAATCTCCTGTGAGTTGGAAAACATTATTGAATTTTTCTTTTGTTAAGTTTAACAAAAAAATTACAATTTTTTTCAAAGAAAGGCCACTACAAATTTAATTAATCTCAAGTGTATAGGGAAGGATTCTTACCAAGCAGCAGTTGCAGGAAAGCTGACCCCTCGAGGTTGACATTGACAGTGAACCAGGGCTCATGAGAGGTATAACCCATATGTGATCATTTTAAAGAAAAAACATATTTATAAAGAATCCAGAAGTAGACTGGTTATTAAAAGTGTAACACAGAAGGCACTCCATGAATTCTATTGGTGAAGGAAGTGGCAGGATCATGAATTTTGTTAATCATTTAAATATTTCAAAAGATATATTCATGTTAGGAAAGATCACTCATCTCACCTTTTAGGTATATTTTGATATTATATTTGATTCATTTCTTCAATATTACCAATGAATACTTCTCTGAAACAGCACTGATATGCCTCAAAATCATTTGCATACTTAATTATAACTTCTTCATATGACATATTTTTGCTTATAAGGTAGGCTGGATTTTTCTGACTTAAATGTTATTCATGTTTTTAAATGGTACCTGAAGAGCTGTCTGTAAAAACACAGTTTGGGTGAAAAGACTGCAAATATATTGATACTAAAATTCCTTGAAATTGAAGTATTGGAAGCAAAAATAATGAGGTATTTCTAGAGCTAGGTTCTAAATGAGAGCTAAGAAATTTATAGGCAGACAAAATTTATGATAAAATTTCTTGGAAATACATCAATATAAATAATAATTGTCATTACAACATCCAATAAATGTAAAGGTTTCCAATGTATTTTTTACAATGGAAAATTTCTGATATTATTTACTTGATTTTACAAGGCAGCATTGCTGTATGCTGATCATTTTAATATGATACTGTTTATCACTTTTTAACAATAGACAGGGAATTAGCAAGCCCCTCTGTAAGTAATTGTCTGCATTTTAAAATTGTTAAGTATATACTTTCTAAATACCCAAGAGGTTATAGAAAAAATAGGGGGAAAACTCTGAACTCTCTCTTGTGGACAAATGTATTCATTTAACTATCATGATATATTTTGAAGAAGATGCATGGTAAATTTAGCATAGTGAAACTTGAGAATTTCTAGACTGAAGAGAAAGATGCAATATGAAGAGATGGAAGATAGGAAGGATACTTTAATGATCAAGTGTTAATGCATGATTCTGATGAAGCAAATATTAAAAAACAAACACAACATTTGTTAAGTGTGGGTCAATTCAATAATATGCACCACTGGTGAATTTTATCAGCTTAACCACTGAGTAAAATTTTGGTAGTTAATAAAATTATCTGTTTAATGTAATGGAAAATGAGGATATAACAAGAAAACTCAAATAATAAGAAGGGTAATATAAAAATCAATTTGGACAAAATATTTTGCAGTACAAAAGAAATTCATCTGGATATAAACAACATAAGCAAGTCAACATTATTATTATTTATTAAAATCATTGTTAAAATTGTATAGTATCCTTTTAGAGACAAAGGGATTATATATAATTAAATTGAAATAAAATACAAATTCTATACTTTTATATTTATAGTCTTTAATTCTAGGTTTCCCACAAATGAAAATTAAATAATGCCAAAATCCAATTTTTTAATATCTAGTTGTATCATTGAAACAATAATATGGAATGAGTTACATTTAATATTTGAAATGCTTCAGGAAATCACAATTAAGTTAAAGTTAGCACAATTATTTATGAATGAGGTGATTACTACAACTTAGAAAAGCATATATGTGAGAGAACCAGGTAGTTTGTTAACCCTTCATTAAATATTGGAATTCATGCCTTATGGAGAGAGCATGCTTTGTGGAGGAGTAATGGCAGGTGAAATGCTTTTCTTAGATACTGGGTACAGGAGAGAAAGTTAACTAGATTGACAGCAAGGGAACTCTGGATTCACACTGCCATGAAGAAAATGGATTTATTAGATTCTTAATCAGATATAATTGATATGGAAATTGTTATACAGGAGGAAATAAAGGACTCATCTGCATTTCTCATTAAGCAAGTAAAATTAAAGAAAGATGAGAAATTATATATGGTCTCATTTGGAATAAAACCATTCACAGAAGATCCTTGGAGCTATTAACTTTATTACAGAAAAATTTTCTAGGTCTTTCTGACATACGTGGGGAGATATCAGAAGTCATCCTAGTTCTCTGGTACATGAGGAGAATCATTATCTGCTGTGCAGTATTCAAACCCATTGGCAGATATGGAAACTTTCTTAGGGAACATATCCTGTTTATCATTTGATATTATAGAAAATGAGAAAATATTAACTGAATGTGTCCAGGCAGAATTTTAAAATATATTTAAATAAATATTGGAAATGTGGCTGAATAATTGAAAGATTGCTGGACTGTGATCTCACATTAAATACATTTATTTGCCTAGATTATTTTATCCTGTGAATACTGAAGTATTCAAACCCAAGATGAAAATGGAAATATGTGCATTGATTGATTTTTAAAGACGGCCATTTGTTGATTTCCTATATCTTGATTTCTAGGTTAGAAGCCTTTCTTTGAAGCCAAAGTTGGCATATTATTTGGTAATATTTTAGACTTACTTAATTTTGTTTTTGCATTATCTTAAAATTTTATACTTTGTCTCCCAAGGAGACTGTAGCATGTAAGTAGATATGAGCAACCTCACCATCATCACACAATTTGTTCTCATAGATACCTCAAGCTCCCAGGAGCTGCAAGTTGTGCAAGGTCTGCTGTTCTTAATGATTTATCTGAGAGCATTGGCTGGGAATCTTCTAACTATTATTGTCATAGTGACAAACCCATGTCTACACTCTCCAATGTATTTCTTTATAGGCAATTTATCTTTGATAGATCTTTGCTACATTTCAGTTACTATTCCCAAAGTTGTTGTGAATTCTCTGTCAGACAATAAATGAATTTCTATCACAGCATGTGCTGCTCAAATTTTCCTGTCTATCCTGTTTGGAATCACAGACTTGGCCTTCCTTGTGGTGATGCCCTATGATCACTATGCTGCCATTTACCACTCTCTGTATTACGGACTCACCGTCACCCCACGTATGTGCACACAGGCAGCTGGTGGCTCCTGGACAAATGGGTTGGTCACAGGGTAAAACGTAATCAATATTTCTGGGATAAACCTCAAATTTTGAGGATCTCATCTACAGATGTTTGATTTTCTGAGTTTATGGTCCTAGCTATAAGTGTATGAATGGGCTTAATATGTTCTGCTTTACTGTTTATATCATACATTAATATATTTTCAATGGTGCTTAGCATGGATTCCATGGAAGCCCATAATAAAGTTTTATCCACCTGCACTCCACAGTTGGCAATTATATTTACAAT
This sequence comes from Cabassous unicinctus, assembly GCA_029593785.1. Classification (NCBI taxonomy): domain Eukaryota; kingdom Metazoa; phylum Chordata; class Mammalia; order Cingulata; family Chlamyphoridae; genus Cabassous; species Cabassous unicinctus. The sequence continues at coordinate 8,611 of JAQZBX010034768.1, read as the reverse complement.
TTCTTATATTTACAATTTCTGCAATTATTGCTGTCTTAGGTCCCATTGCAGATGAAGCATCTCTTAGCAATCTGCTCACAAGCATGTTCTACACCATGTTGCCCCTATTCATAAACCCCCTCATCTATCCTCTCCAGAACAGAGAGATTAACACTGCTCTAGGCAGAATATTCAACGATGTTTAGAGTTCCCAACAAGGGTTATGTGTGATTAAAAAAATACATAAAAATAAAATTTGAAAGAAGTGTCATTTATATTTGATGTACATTTTTAAGTTTGAATATTCCCTTGCAAAATATCTAGAGTTCACTTATATTTATAATACTTATTACAATGTTTTGACAATTGAGTATTACATCATGTGTCTTTTTAAAACTTTCTTGTTCTTACCTGACTTTTCTTCATAGTTATTTCCTGGATAAAGATATCACTAACTGATTTTATATTCAAGTAACAACCTTACAAAGATTAGATTTTACCTTTCTGAATCATTGCATGTATGAATGTCTTTATATTTCATGATCTATAATTCATAATTAAATTAATATTCACATGTAGAATATCTGTCCAAGTTATTTCCCTCCAGATATTTGAATACTGGGATGAATTTTATTCTCATTGTTAGGGGAAACTGAAAAAAAATACTTTCTGATTCTATTTCTTTCAATTTTTAATGTTATTTGATATTGTATTTCATTCATTTTTTTATATTTTTAAGTGTGTTATTTAATTAATGTGTCCAGCAAGTAGTTACTATATGAATAAGAATATTAAATTTTCAATTCCTGAAAAAATTTTTTTGGATTTTATTTTCATAATATTTAATCACCAATTTAATTTTTACCTCAGGATTAGGATGGTCATTTACTCTTTCCATATTTTCAACATATTTTAATTATAAATATATATAATGAGGAATAATCTTCAAGATTTCTTCAAACATACAAAATGAACTTTAATATTAGAAATTTTGTATATACACGTACATAATACCCCTAGTACTCTAAGTCTATATAGTCTGTAATATATATTTCTCATAGTGTCATGCAATACAAAATTATCCCTTATCTCTTTGAATAGATAAATTAGAAATATTAAAATGTCATATTCTTGTGTCAATTATCTCAGTAAACTGTGGTCATTTTAAAAGTTTTCCTTCATGTTCTTTTTAATTCAAAATCTCAATTTCAGTCAATACTCTGTTCTATTGAGATGTTTGTTCACAATTGTAATTGAGATGATTGAAAGATACTGAGGAACTCTGTACCTTGGAGGTAATTCACAGGTGAGCTCTATTTAATGATATATAAGTATGGAGCAGGACATAATTTGGGGTGTCCCATCAATGCCACATTGCAAGTCTCTTTCCTCTCACAAAAGTTGCTCATGGTTTCCCTGACAATTTACTCATTATCTATTTCCATAAACTGGACTTTCCAGATAATTTTAACCTGCTTGGTGCTCTTATGTTAGCATGATGAGGTAAGATACTTGATTCTTCCCCAAGCAAAACTCAGTCAATGTACCAGGTGTCAGCATTGCATGTTCTTCCCCTTTCCAAAAGGCTATAAATTTCTGATTTTTAACATATCTAATAACATCTTTCTCTCATTCTGTTTCCATCTCTGCTATCACCTAAGACTTCCTTCTCTGTTTATTGGACACTAATTTTTTATGTTGACTTCAAATTTATGAAAATCAATTCATACTAGCTCCCTAATGCCTTCATCACTGATAGTTATGATTTTTCCTTACTATTATTTTGATGGTTTCTTCATCAGGATGAGAGAAATGTGCTTATCTTAGACTAAATGTCTATGAAAGATTTTAAGGAGAGATGTGACAGGAAGATGTGTGCATTTCATGAGACAATAAAGAAATGATTTCTAAATCTTGAGATAAAAAGATGGTTGGAAAGTAATTAGAATACAATTATTTGATTCTTCTCTTAATGCAGGAACTACGGCTTCATCTCAAAAACATTTATATTTCCCCCTAAGTACTTATTTTTCAATTCTTCATTTTATTAATATGTTACAATTCTGACTTCAGGTCTCGTTGATCTGTGTGGCCCTGTTTATAAATACCTGCCTCATTCCACCGTTCTAGAGATTAGGAAATTTAGAATTTAACTATGCCTGAGCAAGAAGAAGAAATTCTACTAGTGGACTAGTAGATTGGTAAAACCCAGATCATGAAGACAGTTCCGGTCTTATGCTCATCTAACACATGGTTGTGTGCTAAGTTTCCAGTGTGGCCAATAGCTCACAGGTGATGCTTCTAAAATACAGAGCAGCTAACAAGGCAGAAGAAGCATAAGGCCATGCACATATATCTGTCATAGAGAAGAAAATGAATCTACAACTCTCGGAAATGTGAATAGATTGAGTCAAATTTAAAAGAATTAAAAAGAAATATTGGTAATAATATTGAAATCTTCTTCATATTTAACCACATTTCTGGCTTCAGAAGCTGGATTATCCCAGGAAACCTAATCTCAGGGGCCAAAAAAAATTTTTTTAAGTTGAATTTTGTTTATCATGTATATGCACATCATGTTTTGCCTGTACAAATCTTTCATTTTAATAAAGTATGATTGAATTTTTTTTGTTATTTTTAGTATTCAGTGCTCCCTCCCTGTAAGAGGATGTGCTCCAGTACTCCATAGACCCAAAGCTTGAGTGTGTAGCAAGCATAGGCCCAATAAAAATCAGAGGAAAGGAAGAGTGTATAAAGTCTTTATTACCTTTACCATAAACTATTTTCTCTTGACACATGGGTAGAGGTTGTTCAGTGAGTTTTGGTTCCTGAGTGAAGAACTGTAGCTAACACACAAAGGCTATTATCTAGGAATTAAAATAAATTCTACATTGAAAATTGAGGTTTCATTCAATATAAGATAGGCTAAGATTATAAATACAATATCACACTAATTTCTAAACAGGTTATACCAATTACATTAGCAAAGTTTGAGAGTTTTCTTTACTCAACTAATTAAAAATGCTTTCTGTTGTCAGATATTTAAATTTTTTCTACTATATTGAATGTTTATATTCACAGGCACACATGCGCATATACACCTTGTGGTGATTTTAAATGACTATAAATTTGAATATACTTTTATATAAATATATATTGCATATAAATATACATGTAATTACTATCTACATGATTTGTGCCAGATAAATTCATTCAAGTGGTTATACAGAAATTTTTTTAAAACAGTGAGATTTTATTCTCAATGGAAAAATGGAACCAAACCAAAAGTTGGAGTCACAGAGGTAAAAAACAGATAAAATGAAAACCATTATCTTGTATGATCTCCCTATTTCAAGTGCCATTTTGCTGTGACCGTTATTGCACTGGGGGGGGGGACAAATAAAAAACTGTAACTTTGATTAATTTGGAATCTGTTATTTTTATAAAATGGGTAATCAATATTTTGCTAATCAATAAGAAAATAAAAAAGCAACAAAAATCCCAGGTAAAGCTCAACAGATATCATTATGAATTTACATTTTGCCAATAAAAGATGGCTAGTAGAAAGAACAAAAAAAGGTAAAACAATAACTAGAAACTTGTGCCAAACCAAAGTAAAGGCTGAAATCTTTGATGCTTTTTCTAAACTCCTTTACTAAGTTGTTTTTCAATATTTTTTCCAAGACCCTATCATCCCAATTAACCCCATCCTTTTCTATATCTCTCCCCACCCCCAAGAAATAAAAGGGAAGCATAATTTTATCCTGCACCACCTGGGAAGTAAAGAGGCTGGATCATTAACAGAACACTTTGAAATGTAAAGGTACTTGTGAAAACAAGTGAAGGGAGGAAACATTGGCAAGGGCACAGAACAGTGAGCAAGTATTTTGGGAGCAAGACTCAGAGAGGAAGGACACTTGCCCAGGTCTGAGGTGGATGGCTGGCTACCATCTTGGCTAGAATGAGGGACATGCAGTTGGCAAGATTCAAGGAGAGGGCCATGCTGCAACCCCCAAAGGAAGTATCTAGATTTCATTCCTAAATCGATGTGCTTGCCAGACTTTGACAAGTTTTCCTCAGGACGATGTTTTCTGATGTGTGGTAACGATACTGGAATCCTGAAAGAATATCACCTATGATGGGTAAAACCCAATTCTTCCAGTAATTTTTGCACGTATTATTTTTTGAATGATCCTTGCTATCACTTTCAGTTTTACTATCACTCAGATGGACATCACCAATATACTACTGCTTGAGCAATTCTGTGGTATCAAAGGAGTGACTTACATATTCAAAGCTTTCAATTGTATCTGCACCAACTTGTTCCAGCAGAACTTCCTCTCCACCAGGATGCTCCTTGAGAAAGCTGAGATATTGTATACTTGACTGTGGATCACCAGCCATAATTCCTTCCAGCAGGTGATGGGTGATGGAGGTCTGGACCTCCTGCCCTTTCCCGTCAGTGCTGCTAGCTTCCACAGTTGCCATTGGGACTGAGATATCTTGCCTCTCCACTGCTAGCTGTGTTTCCACTGCTAACTTCTTTGAGGCCATTACATAGAATTTTGTGTTTGTCTATATCCTTTGAGGAAGAGAAATTCTCAACTATAATATAATTAAATGCATGAATTTTTTTGAGTAGTTTGTGATTTATTTCTTGTTTAAGAATTCCCTACCTACCCTGTATCATGAAGACAGACTCCCTTGATACGCTCTAAAAATATAGTTTTCACTTTCATATATTTTCCTTTAATTTACATATATTTATGGTTAGAAATGGGAGTCAAATTTCATTTTATCCAATGTGATTATCTAACTGTCAAAGCACCATTTATTGAAAAGCCTGTATTGTTTATTGTATTATCACACATGAGCTCTGTCATATATTAAGGGAAAATATCTTTATGTTTGTAGCTCTCTCCTTTATTCTTTTGCAGTGGTCTCTTATTTCTTCACCTACACCACATAAATTCAAATATTTAATGTAAATTATATTTTGAAAATGGAATATATTTTAATTACACCTTGAAATGCTTCCAGAAAAACCGATGGAAATGGTTGAATTTCAGATGTGGAGTTTTATAATGTATATTTTTCTTCAAAAATGAGTAGACAACACTTTGGGGAAATTTGAAGGTGTCAAGAGCTGAGAGAGAGCTGAACTGAGAGTTCTCTGAGTTGAGTGGAACCAGAGCTGACATGAAATTCCAATTGATGAAGGTAGCAGATATTAAAACGTCAAAGCCAAAGTGGAAGTAAACAGTGAAAACTTCAATCCCTTACTATGATAATATAAACAAGAGCATACAGGAAGGAAAGATGGCTGCTCCCACCTGTTCATTTCCACATGGAATGGGCCAGCAGGAGAAAGTCAGATGGATCAGCACCTCCTTGGGTATCTCTCACTTTTGAGGGTGCCCCACACAAAAGGCTCCTGCAGTTTTATGGACCCTGAATCTGGGGATGGGAGGAGGGAAGGGGATCTAGCTCGGGTACCTGAGGAAGGCCTTGTCTTTGAGCCTCTGGGAGGTAGGCCTCCAAGTGGAGGAACCTCCCCTAGGAATTCATAAATGCACCAAAGCATGACCAGGCAAGGGGACCCGAGTCCTTGACTGCAACTTCTTCCAGAGGCAGCAATGCATTGGCTGTGCACCAAATCTGCATGGGCGGGAAGCCTTCCTTCTCTGTGGCTGCTGGTAAAGCCTTTGTACCTTTGTAATTGCCTCTCATCAGGGTTGAATAGTCATAGGAAAGGGATTTTGTTTGTTTGTTTTTGTTTGTGTTTGTTTTTAATCAAGTGCAAGTCTCTTCATGTCCACCTCTTGATTTTTTAGGACACCAGAAAGAAAGAAAGGCTACCCCTTAAAACTGATCACAATGGGTCTTATTTTGAGATGTGGTATAAATAAATGGGTTTTTAATCTGACACAACAGCAGACCAAACCCATGACCAAGGACCTTCTTAAGTGTTCACATGAAACTTTTTTACCAGCACTGAGGAAGTAATGTGTTTATAGCACAGCTCTGACCTGTAAGTGGAATCTTACCTGAATTCCTTCCAGTGCTGTGGCAGTGCCATGATGAAGTTCACACATGGAAGTAAACCTTCAGATGACACACTGTGTTCCCTTGAAACAGACCTTACAGTATTAGGGCACCTCAATCAGAAAATATATATGTTTATTAGGTATTTAAGTTTACCAGGCTTCCAATATCACCTATCATTGCCTCGCCCTCCTGCACTAGGGTTCCTAGACTAGGGCTAATAATTTAGTTCAGACCTTGGCTTAAAAAGACCAGCTAAGGCATTTGATTTCAAACAGTTTTATTTGTCCATGATGACAGTGCATTTGACTCATGATTGTGGGCATCTGGAGGTGTTTTGTTTGGATATTGCAGAAGCTGGGGCCAAATCCTTTGCTTCATAATGAGCACTTTCAAGTAAGTGCTTAAGTCAGCATTAATTGAATGCAAAGCATGCACAGCATCTTAGAAAAGCAGCCTGTGAGTATTTCTTCAGGAAGAGGGAAAAGTTTTCAGGGGCAGTGCTGAAAAACAAAGGTCACTAATATATCCTCCTCCTATGCACCTGCCTAGGTGCTAGTTTGTTGTTTTATTAGTGTGTCCATTTACCTTTTATATATATATTCCCTGCTCTTATCTGAATCTTCTGTCCATTACATTTGTGCACAAATGGAAAAAAAGCTTTAAAACAGGAAAACATTTTTTAAAAAAACTTAACCAGACAGTAAAATCATGTTTAAGAATAGTTCAACAAAAAATCATGGATTTTATAAAAAGATTTTAAAATAGGTTTTCCAAACTGCCTATCACATGAAGTTTAATATTTATCTTAATCTCCCAACCAGTTGAGTCTTTGGTGAGATGTTGGAGGGGATAGGATGGTCTTGCAGCCCGCATGAGATCAAGGTATCAATAACTAGAAAGAAGGGTGAACAATTGAAGAAGGGTACAGACAGCAGATCAAAAATACAGAGGAGGTGGGAAATGCCCTTTCAGGGAGATGCTGCATTGAGACCCCAGACAGAGCACCTGATACTGTAATCTAGACTTGCATCCTCTTGTCCCCATCCACCAGCCACTTAAGCTTGTCCTTTAAAGTTTCATTAAAATGCTCTATCACCCCTGTGGCTTCAGGGTGATATGGAGCATGGAGAATTCATCAGATGCCCCATCTTTGGGCCAACCCCATATCACTAGGACACAAATTTGGGACAATTACAAGATGCTACATATTTGAGAAAGTCAAACAGAAAACATCTGGATAGTGTGGCCTGCATCAGTGGAACACAAGGGAATGGCCAAACCAAACCTGGAGAACATGTCAACTGCAGTAAGGATACAGGGCCTGCTAGAAGGGAGGAGAGTCCCAATATTTTGTACTTACTCAAAAGTTCCTGGCCTGAAGGCTTGGGAATCTGTGCCTGGGAAGTATTTTTAGCCATGTCCAGGCTCTGGCAGGTGGGACAGCTCCTTCCTGCTGCCCCAGTATCATCTGATAACAGTGGTGCCCTGTGCATGCCAGCCCAGGTCAGGATGGTGTCAGAGGCCCAGGGACCATCCTGTCATGGTTCCACATGACAGTAGATCATACGTTTGTTTGGTATTTGGCAAAGGATAATTTAATCTCTCCATTTAGCTGAGAAGCATGGTCTGTTGTTGGTTATGTTCCCTCTTGTCAGTGTAGGGGCCTTTATGATGAGCAGCCAGATGGGTGGGAAAAAAAAGCCTCTTTAAGAGTAAAATTCCTTTTTATCCATATATCTCATCCCCACAGTGGTGCATGCAAGTCAGAGGCTTGCCAGTGGCCTGAATAAATGGCCAGTTAAAGACCCAGGCCATGAGTCAGTGAAAGGTAGCTGAGTAGGTTTTCAGTCTTTCACATACCCCTTTAAATTTGCCCTGATCTCAGCAATTCACAACAGTGCTTGGAGGCAAAGGCTAGTGTGGGTGCACATAGACAATACATCAATATCAATAATACATTTAGTAGTGGAGGTCATACAAGGGAGGTTTTTAGAGGCTTGGAGAGACCCTCCCATAGTTGAGCCTGAGCAAGATTCCCAGTGATTGTGGCTTCAGGTCCAAAGCAAGAGTATCATTTGTTCTTTCCTCATCCAGCTGCTTAGGAGTGTAGGTATCACCCTCACCTGTGCATCTGTATCTAAAAGGCCTAAGAAGGCAACCCCTTTCCATCACTTCCCCATTTAACTCCAATCTTTTCATGAAGACTTAATTCCCCTTGGAGACAATATGTATTTAGTGGAGAGGTCCCAACAAAAAGCCTGTGGGACAGGGAGCAGTAAATGGAACAGCCCCCAAATCAGTCACAGAGGCTACTTTGCTGGGGACCTCAGTGGCACAATCTGTTTTTTTTTTTTTTTTTAGGTGATATGGGTCACAGGGAGAAGAATATGGCTAAGCAGCTGTTTTCTATCCAGAACTCCCAGGGTGGCAGAGGTCAGGTGCACCAGAGGTCAGGTGCACCTACAAGAGACAATACCTGGAAATATATGGCAGGCAGCATGGACATCTGTTCTTCTGGTGAAGCCATTGCTCCTGAGCTGGAAGGAGGTTGGACATGGTGGTGATGATGGAATTGGTCATGGTG